>LJIJ01004147.1:0-15836 GCA_001718145.1 Orchesella cincta
CTTTCATTACGAGCATGGGGTCCACCATGGGCCTGCAGATAATCGGAATCACTTCAAACGGAATGATTATGATAGCGATGAAGAGAGCTATGAAAGTTTTGATGATGAGGTGGAATATCACGACTGCAACATTTCCACCATTTTTGATGGACTTCTCCTCTTTGGTGAGACTCTGAAGGAAATTGACATTGACGACAATACCATTAGCTGCAACAAGAGGCGAGAGAATTATACAGTAGAGCTTCCAAGGCTGGAGAGACTTTCTTTCAAGTTCAATCTACCAGTTCGTCACCTGATTGAGCTAAAGTCGCTCAAGTATTTGAAAATTGATGGCTCTCCAGGCTTACAAGATAGAGCGTACGGCGCTGAGTTTTTTCGAGCATTTGCCCAAGTTGGGATTGATTGTTCACGAAAATGATTACAGAAGACGGGTTGTCGTTCGACCCAAAATATAAACTATGAACAACTGTTTTATACAACGTTTATGGTCTCAAATTATTGTTATTAGTTGAAAATAACTTGAGAAGAGACTGGTATTTAGTTTATGAACTAAAATATAATTTGTTTAGGTTGTTTATAATGTTTGTAAGCAATTACAATAAAATTAATAGTATTACAATTAAATGTCAACATTCGAGAAAACAATAAACTGTATGAGAGAACCGGCTACAATAATTTTACATGCTACAAATATTTCAACCTTATAAAAATTGCAGGTATCATGACAAAAATACAAGAAAGTGGCATACTAAACTGTAAGACAAGTCACTTCGCTTTTCTCCTCATTCAGTCGGATTGTGATAAAATTTTTACAATAAAAACATTTTTGTTTCAATAAATACAAGTTAGAGTTTTATGTACAGTCAGACTTACAAAATAACAAGACCACTAAATTAAAAATCAATAAAAAATTGTTAAAAAATCCCGCATATTGGAATTGGAAGATGATGTAATCAATTATGGAAGCTCCTCTTCTTTTCTAGTAACCATCAGACGAAAACCAATCACTGGAAGTCTCTCTTCATCTAAAATCAGAAAAAAGTCAATAAACCCAATGAAAAATTTTAAAATAAATATATTACACAACTCTTTAAACTTCTCACCTTCAATTCCATGATCCTTCATTCAACGTTTCTCCGACGCGCGTCTCTTGCAAAATGGGCGATGGGAAATGAGTCCAGTTTCGCTAAAAACGACCTGACATCCTTCGCACATTTCGTCCCGTTTTTCCACAGATGCAGCTCGCGATGCTTTTCAACCAATTTTTTATTATTATTTTTCATAAGGACACTGAGCACAGGCGTGTTTTGACTGGCGTCCTCCCACAATATTGGCGATGAGCTAGGAGTCCCATTTTGCTAAAAACGACCTGACATCCTTCGCACGTTTCCACATCCTCTTTCCGCTGATGAAGCTTCTGATGCATGTCCAACAACTTTTTATATCTACTTTCGTAGGGACACTGAGAACAAGCATAATTGACACTTCCAGAAGGACTCCCCAAGCTCGTCCTGGATCTCCGACAAAATTTGCGATGAGAGAGGAGACCCATTTTGGAAAAAACCATCCGCACGCGTCGCACTTTTCTTGTCCCTCTTTCTTCTGATGAACTGTGAGGTGGTTGTCCAACAATTGTTTATGCCGGGTTTCATACGGACATAGGGAGCACGTGTATTTCAAAGGAGCACTTGATTCACTGTCTTCTTTTTCCTCTATTTCTTTTTTCTCTTCTTCCTCTTTCCGTCCTTTCTCTTCTTGTCGTTCTCGTCTTCCAGAATGATTGTTCTTCTCATGGATCTCCATCATCTCCGGCCGCAAGTACCATTCACATTCCCCACAAGCTACTCCAGTCCCCTCCTCGTGCAACTTGACATGAGCTTCAATCCGCACATGCTGCGAAGTTTCGTATGGACATTTAAGACATAAGTAGTAGTGATTCATGGCTTTTCCTCTTCTGTACAACAGGTAGTTTGGGTTGGACTCGATAAAGCCGTGCTGTTTACGCTTCCTCGCTCCAGCGTTGAGCATTCTCTCCGACCCCACACAGTTTTTTGGATGAGGAGCTTGCAGTTGTAGCGGTGGCTGTGATTTTGTAAGGAAGGAAATAGGCAAGGCACTCCTCACAACGTTCCGCACCAGAGTTCCGCTCGTGGCAGAAGCCGTGCTTCTTGAAGGTGATGCTGTTGTGCGTTTTGTATGGGCACTTCTTACAGGAGTAGACAGGTTTTTGAGGGATATTAAGCTTCCTCCGCTTTTTCTTTGAACTTGGTTTGTATCTCTGAGCTGCATTTTCTTTCCCACTTCGTTTTCTAGTTTTGTAAACCCTCTTTCGTTTGCGAGGACGGACTGGAGATAGTGAGCTTGATTCATTAACAACGTGCCCGATCCAGTTTGAATCATCAGCACTGCCAAGAAAGTCGTCAGGATCCGCAGGTGGTTTGCAGTGGGAACAACCCCGGAATACGGCTCAGTGATGGAGAACGTGGGCGCGACCAAATTGCTGAGGTCCATGACCCCGGAGGAGACGGGGTCTTCAAACCAATTCTTGAACGAGGTACTCAGCAAAATCCTTATCAAACTCATTTTAGCACCTGCAAAAATTTAAATTGGGCATTACGTCAAACTTACGTAATTTCTTTTTTAAACTAACTCAGTTTGTATTATATTAACTTACCTTCTTGCTCCTGAAGCACATTACTTCGGATCTCCTCCAAAACCTTCGCCGTTGGTCCCTTCAGCTCCTTCTCTTTGCTCTCCACAATCCTCCCCTTCAACTCAGTCTCAAGCCCCTCCAGAATCCTTTCCAGTCTTGCAACATCCTTAAAAGTATCATAAAACTGTCTCACAAGGGGACCACAAGAGTTGCAAACTTTGGCCCAAAGCTCAGGCTGAGAGCTGCCCTCCCTCTCCCCCAAAAATTGAGCCAGACCTTCATTCGGGATGTGGAGAATCCTCCTCAAAATGAAGAGAGACTTGAGCTGCTCCGAACTGGTGGGAATCCTCTTCGAAAAGAGGAGGAGAAGGTGGAGGTCCATCTGAACAAGTTACAATCTCCTGATATGACAACTATCTGATATCATTATTGTCAATGGCACAGGGCGACGCACAAACAGGCAACTCACCACCTCGTTTCTCTCCATTTTAATTTTAATTGGGTTTAATTTAGAAGAAAATGTCAAAAGTTTTCTTTAAAAAATTTATTTTGAGAGAACGCAAAACAGAGAAACAAAAATATTGTACACAAGAGTTGACTTTGAGTTGACAGCTCAATGCACTGAAATGTGTGAAAAGAAGAAAGAAAGGGTGCTTTTACTTGCCTCTCTCTTTTCCCACATAAATTGGGACAACGTGAGAATGCAAATTTCTCCCTTTCAGATGCAAATCATCATGATCAACATCTTCACATCATGTTTGCTTCCTGAATTTGACAGTCGATGATTCCTTTGTTTTCATTTTTAATTGTGTTCAATATTTTGAATATTCAACATGATGAAAATGACGGAATCGCTTGAGGAGGAGGATGATAAGGAGGTTATCAACCAGGTGGTGTCCCCCACCAACGAAACTTCGTTTACATCCCCTATTCTTCCTCCAGAGGTACCGTTTTGGAACATTTGTGTTTATTTTATTTGAACTTTTCAACAATTATTATTGTATTTTTGTAGAGTTGGGCTAACATTTTCCTTGATATCCACTCCACCGACTTCCATTCCGTGATAAATTCAACTCCAGAGTGGAACCACCTGTTGAGTTCGAGAAAGGCAGTTGAGCTGTTCGAGAGCGTGCTGCCTTTTGTGATGAGGTTTCTTCCCAAAAACGACTTTTTGGCCACTCGCCTCATTTGTCGGGATTGGAAAAAAGGAGTTGATTTCGTGTACGAAACTCACCCCTCCAGACTAGCATCATTGATAACCGACCTGAAATTCCCAAAGTTGACTCGAAGTTGCCGAATGATTCCAGAAGTGGATACCGGCATCAAATTCCAAACCTTGGAGTCTTTCCAACGCTTCACAACCTCAATGAATTTGGATTCAGGCAACCCGTTTCCTGGGAGGTGTGTTTGGTTACGGCTCTACCTGGAGGAGGATTACAACTCAGATGATGAAGAAGAGGAGCTAAATATCCAGCCAATAAATAACCCTGAATACTGGAGCAGCGTCACCTCTCTGCTTTCCCAGTTCGGAGAGCACATTTGCTATTTGCGACTCCACTACATTTTTGCTGAAGCAAATAATAATCCAGCTATTGAAATGCGGCTCCGAAATATCCTCCGTTTGGTTCCAAACCTGAGGAAACTTGAAATAGCGCTGGGTTCTAATGAAGGGGTTGACTGGAGTTCTTTTAACGAGCGCGTGATCTCATACTTCACATTAGTTCCACCTCCCAAACTAGAGAAATTGGAGGTGTTTTCTTTCAACGCCTCTGAAAGTGATGAGCAAGACGTTCATCCAGTTATTCTCCAGCTTTTGAAGAGCTACTGCGCCGATGGAATCTTGAAGAGGGCTGACCTTGACATTTGTTTGCCGTATGACGAGCCAGTGCCGCTACCTGAATTGGTGGAGTTGTCGACAGTGATGGACTACAAGGCGCTACCTAAATTGAAGGCGGCTTCGCCCAAGCTCGAGAAATTGAGCCTGCATCATAACTACGACGCTGGTTTCATCAAGCGGAGATGGAATGGTTATGATAGTGATGAAGAGAGCTATGACAGTTTTGATGATGAGGTGGAATATCACGACTGCAACATTTCCACCATTTTTGATGGACTTCACCTCTTTGGTGAGACTCTGAAGGAGCTTCACATTGATGATAATGCCATTAGCTGCAATAAATTGAAGGAGGATTATACAGTGCAGCTTCCAAAGCTGGAGAGACTGTTTTTCAAGTTCAGCCTCCCAATTCGTCACTTGTTTGAACTCAAGTCACTCAAGTATTTGCAATTTGACGGGTCTTCAGGGTTTCAAAATAGGGCGTACGGGATTGAGCTTTTCGAGCAGTTGCCCAAGTTGGGAAAGTTGTTCATTCCATGAATGGAAGGAGTACGGTTATGTTTCGCCCCATATTGTACAAATGTTACCAAATTGGTGATCTCAATAGATTAAAAATAGTTAAAGTCAAGTGAACGTTGCCAAAGATAAATACTGTTGTTTTATTTTATTCTTTTATCAATTGAAATATAATTAATTTTATTATTGTAATGTGTATTTATGTGACTACACCTAATATTACATTAAATAAATCTAATGGAAATAAGTAGCAGCAGTCTAGTAGTTACTTGTCTAACTAACAGACATACTTAACGGAATTCTCTTTTCTATCATTTGACATTCTTCACCATCAAATTGAACCCCTGGTGGCTTTTCAAGTGCCGCTTCATGTATAAATAAACTCTTTTGCCGGCAGTCCAGCCCTGGACACTTGACCTTCAAACCTTTTTTTTGTCGTGGACCTTCTTTGTTTGTGTTTGCTCATCACTTTTTATGGGGGCCGATGTGTATGAATGATGATTATCATAATAGTTTTGTCAGATTGTCAGCATCTGTTCACGTTCACATCCTTTTTCCGTGCATTGCTTGAGTTCTTGTGTATAATTTTTTCCCTTCAAAGATTCTGGTCCTAGGGATTTATGTATCTGGGCTTTCACTTGGGAAAACACATCTGTTTTTGCTTTCTTGTTCAAAGACGTTGTGAGAGAGACGAAAACCGGCAGAAACGTAACGCTGAATATTTTACAACTATCCGTCAGAATTTCTTAATCGACTACTAAAATGTGGCAGTTCGGCAGTGAAAGGTAACTATTAAAACCAATTTCCGAAGAATATTATTTTTACCGTTATATCTGCCAAACCTAAGTTTTAATTGAATTTTGGTATACTTTCAGGTCAAGAGAAGATCTTGGACTGTTTCATCTGTTCGATAAGCTTCAAGCAGCAACATTTGTTGGATGATCATGTGCGTCGGCATCACACTCGTGAAGAACCATTCGTGTGTCGCACCTGTGACAAGTCCTTCTCCACGCAGAGAAGTGTGACATCTCACAAGCGGGTAACGCACGGAAACTCCAGGTTTGCGTGTTCCAAATGCTCCGCAACTTACAAGAGAAAGGATTATCTGAAAAGGCACGTTATACTCAAACACGGAAAGAACAATAATGACTCACTAGTCAAATGTCTGGATCCCGACTGCGATAAAGTGTTTCTGTATCCGAGCTCCATGAAAACCCATCACGAAGTGTATCATCAGGAGATGACCTCCAGATTTAAATATCGGTGCACCGAGTGTGATACCTGTTTATGAAGCAGCCTGGCTGGCGGAAACACATGAACACTCATCATAATCCTGAGCGTCCCGCTAGCCAGTGCGACTTTTGCAAAAAGATTTTTGAAAGTGAGGAGCTCCTCCGGCAGCACAAAATCCAGGAAGGCCATGACAAAGCGAAACGGTACACAATTGTGGATATTGTCAGATTGGGTTTTCTCAGCGAGTCATCTCCACCGACCATCGTAACGGCCCACTCACCTCCAAGGTGGAGGAGTATGACAAGGCGATGCGATTGGATGACTTTCATGTCGCCCTGGCTGAGAAAGGTTTTGAGCTGGATGATGTCTTTCCTTGTGGCTCCTGTGAGTCCAGCTACAATACGGAAGAAGAGCTAGCCGCACATGAGGAGACGCTGCATAACACCAAGTCGGCGATGCTTCGTTGTGAGGAGGACGGATGTAGAAAAGTCTTTGAAAGAAAGGATAGTCTTGTACGTCATCTCAAAACAAGTGCACAAACGAACTCCAAACTTCGGGTGTAAAAAATGTGGACTGAAGTGCAAAACGAAGAAGAGGCTCGTCAGCCACAAGTGTAGACGTGGACAGTCAAAGAAAAACGTCACATCCCCAGAGGAGAATCAAAATCTTCCTCCTCCCTCAACCCACCAGAAGTTCCACACAAGGGTCAAGAAAGCAGGATGAATAAATCGATGAATAAAATGTGTAGTTTACGTACCTTTCTTTTTCTGAAGTGTAATTTAAAATAATACAAGACAATCTGTGTGTTGGCTTCTAATTTTTTGTCAAATATTTATTATTACATTTCAAAGTAGTTTTTTTTAGTATGACAATAGTGGTTGATTGTTCTCAGTTCATTTATAAAATAACAAAGTATAATGCATTGAATACATAAAATATAATTTTATAGAATTAATGCAAATTATTGTCATTAATTATGAATCTAAAATCTACGGAAAGGTTTGCGTTGTCGAGCGAAAAATCACGTTGGACTAGCTCTTATCCTGCAAAATACTTGGAAAATGTCTTGGGTTTTGAAAGACGAGAGTAGAAGGCAAGGGGGGATTTTTGTAGCGCACTTTTTTGTATGCTGTCCTGCATTAAATTCTCGACAGAGATTAATACATGGGACCGTATACCCCATAGTAAAGGAAGGTATGCAACTTATGGGCGGGGCTATTTTTACATGGGAGGGTATGTATGCATTACAAAATACAGAATATAAAAGCTGAGTGTTGTCATACACTCTTCAGTCGTCGTCGTAAAACTTTCAACCACTAATCATGGATAACTTATACGTGCATTTACAAAGCGATTCGTCGCCTACCTATTTCCCTCAGAACAAAATAACTGATTTTCGGAACCAACTTGCAACGCCTTTGGATATAGATCCAACAATGTACGAAGTTGCATTGGTGCAGTGTAGTTATGTGTATAACCCACCACACATTAAAAAGGGAAAAGAAATTGCTCAGCTAATTGTTTATAACGAACCAAAAACAGCAGTGTTTGATAAAACCCTAGCAACAACATTCTTTGACATTGAAAAATTATACACTGAAAAGAATACCAAGTATCTGGACTATGTAATGAATGTTGATTCATTCAAAAGTTACAAAACAAGCAGAGGAAAAGACTTGACCGATCGCATGGACGCCAAAAACATCGAGCAGATAGATGAAAAATTCCAAGCAAAAGAACACGTACTCTTTAGAGAACACTACACCGATTTCTTTTACACTGGAGAAATAGATAATATTGCTGATTTGACAACCATTTGCAACCGTGTATTACTGACATTCGGTTTAGTTGTAGAATACGATGGAACCCAAGTGAGACTAGCCTCAACCGATAAACGAAAATGTGTTTGAGGTTGATCCTAGCGAATGGTTAACTAATGTTTTTCAAATGCGTGAATTCAGAAACGACACGAGAAAATATTTGAATAACACTACGTGGACCGACGTAGACGAAGCAAAGTTAATAGTTTATGGTGGTCAAACTGCATTGTTTAGAATTCGTTACATAGAAAAGGAACAAATAATTGGACCTTTAAAAATTGAGTACAAAGACAAGTTTCTCGGGAATCAAATCAGCTCCGAAATAGTGGAAGTGAGCAGTGCAGAATATTTTTCACTTCTATACAGAAACAAATGTGGAAATCCTACAACAAAGTTTCGTTGTCGACGAACAATTTTTAGTGTTTGCCTTGAAAAAATGTATTTAATTTGAGTGGGCTTGTTACAGAGCTAAACAAATGTGTAAAATTTATCCTGTTTGAACAAGAATTTAAGAACAATTGTGAATCACGAAATTATGAAAGGAGTTTATGATATAAAATTCGATGACCAAATACTTGCAATTCTTGGCCTAACAGAAGCGTCACTTTTAAAGAAGACGGAAAACTCGATCGTGTTAAGAGCTGATTTTGGACCCTTCTTTGGACATGGTCAGCAAAGAATGTATATTTACGCAGATATTATTGAAAACCAAAACATTGGTGGTCAGCTTGCACCACTTTTGAGAATAGCCGATTATAAAGGAGAAATCGGGAAGACTACAACGAATGAGTTTGCCCATCACCATTACGTTCCTCTCAAAAATATTAGCATGGACCAGATTCGCATGTATATAAGGAGCGAATCGTCAGACTACCTACCAATTGAGTTGGAGCGTTCAGTGCAACACTTCACTTCAGACGAAAACGTTACTAAAATGGCTGTGGCAATATCACATCAAATTGGTGGTGGGTTTGAACCTGGTTTGCTTGTTTATCGTCCAAGCGTTCGCAGGCAGCACGGTCATGGACTTGGTGCATTTTTCGGGCGACTAGCTTCCCGCCTAATCCCCATTGCAAGAGATTTTCTGTTGCCTCATGCCGCAAAGGCTGTACGAAATGTTGCAGCAGACGTATTAGACGGGCGTAGTTTGGAGACAGCTTAAAATCAAATGCTGTGGGAGTACTTAAAGGGGTGGGAAATCAGTTATTGAATCAGTCTGGTTCTGGAATTAGAAGAAGGAAACGGAAGAGAGCAGCAAAACCAATAAAATCTCGAAAGCGAGCAAGCGTGTCACCAAAAGGAAGAAGAAAGAAGAAAACGTCTAGAAAAACCAAGTCGCGTCGCAAAGTTTTAAGAAAGAGTGATTTTGTTACAATATTTGACTAAGCAAATGGCTAAGGCAAGCAATCCGTTCCCAAAATCCAATTCGTCCGGTCGGAAACTAACCTTTTCGAAGATGTGACTTATGATGTGAGTATTCAAAACACTGCATCCGTCGCATACTTCCCCCTCCATTCAACGGATAGTAAAACATCCCCAATCATTTTTACAATCAATGGAAACGACATCCAGTATTTGAACCTAGCAGAAACCAAACTTTACATTCGCTGTAAGCTAGTTGACAAAATGGAGCCGACATCCCGTTGGAAAATGATAAACTAGTCGCAGCCTACGCTCCTGCAAATAACTTTCTACACAGCATGTTTCAGAATGTGACTGTGCACGTGAATGATGTTGAAGTAACATCAAAATCAGGGTACTACCCATACAGAAGCTATATTGAAACCTTATTGGCGAAAGGAAAAGACTACAAGAAAAGCCAAGGGCAAGCGAGTGGTTACTTTAAACAAGATGCGAAAAAGATACAACGGACGGTGGCTGGATAACTCAGAGACCTAGCTGATAAAAGTAACACATTTGAAATGTATGGAAGGCCACATCTCGACCTATTTCATCAAACAAAACTCATCCCTCCAGGTGTTGATGTCAAAGTCACGTTCTACAGAGCAAATGACGAATTTGCAATTCAAGCCTTGTACGCTGCAGCTGCACAGGGTATTCAAATTCAAATTGAAGAGCCCAACTTTATGTAACAAAACATACCATTGCTGCTCCTGTGATGGTTAATATGCTGAAACATTGGAAGCTGGAAGTCCTGCAGCCTTTCCTATGCGTGAGATCCAGATGAAGTCTTACAATTTACCACAGGAACGCTCTGTCACTATAATGAGAGTTTAATTAGTGGCTTCCTTCCTGATCGAATTGTGCTTGGTCTTTTGAACGCCAAAAATGTGCACGGGACTTATGATACAAACCCTCTCGTGTTTGAACACTTTGGCTTGTCCCAAATTTCTGTGACATGCAACAGTGAAGAAATAACTACTTTTTCTATGGATGTTGACTTTGCAAATGGACGTGCAGTGAGAGCCTATTCGTCCGTCTTTGAAGGTCTTGGTTTAGCAGATTGTGATTCAGGAATTGACTTGACTCTTGATGAATACATGTCATCCAAGACTGTTTTCGTGTACGATCTTAGGCACTTGAGAAATGCTTTTTGTCCTCCTCGCCATGGAAATTGTGTTATAAATCTTAAATTTAAAACGGCCATCCCTGAAGCCTTAACAGTGATGTGTTATCTGGAGTACCAGTCAGTGCTGTACATCAACTCTGACCGTCAAGTCTATTTCAGAGATTTCTCTAAGCAGTATTAGAGATGGACACTGTACAAATTATTAAAACAATGGGCGTGCTTTTTGGAAGGAAGAAGAAGAAGATTCAATTTGGATGCATTCCATGCGATAAACTGGATAACCTTCAAATTAAAAGCTACCCCTTTTGCAATATGTATAAATGATCAACCTTCAGGAATGCCTGGAGCACATTGGATAGGAATCTACATTGAAAAACGACGCAAACCCATGGAATTCTTTTGTAGCTATGGAAAACCCATAAAGACTTATGCAGACCACTTTGTAAAATTTGCTCAACGAAACCATTTAAAAGTTAACGAGACAAATATTTGTTTGCAATCCCCATTTTCGGAAGTCTGTGGACATTATGTATTATATTATTTGTACAATAGGTTAAATGGATGCAGTAGAAATGCGTTTATGCAAAGTTTTCCAAACATTTGGAAAGAAATGATAAAATTGTGTACACTTTTGTAAAAAAATTTATTGAAAAAATAAAATAATTTTTAATCATATACTTCCCATTGTATATCACTATCATCATCATTTACAGTTTTGGCAATCAAAACTTTGCCTGCTGGTTTACATCTAATTACATCTTGCATTATACTATTGGTGAACATTCCATATGGAATATCACCCTTTGAAATATGACAAATAACTTGATCATAACCAACCGACTTTTTGTGTCGGCCGTTGCTTAAATTTTTTACAATACGTTTGAAATTTGAATGAGCAATTGGCTTTCCATTTAACACAACTTCTCCCTGGTCATTGGCCGTAATGTGTTGATCAGCTAAAAACTTTGTCATATCACAAAGGTTGACTAGGCAGGACCAGGGAGAAGTTGTGTTAAATGGAAAGCCAATTGCTCATTCAAGATTTCAAACGTATTGTAAAAAATTTAAGCAACGGCCGACACAAAAAAGTCGTTGTTATGATCAAGTTATTTGTCATATTTCAAAGGGTGATATTCCATATGGAATGTTCACCAATAGTATAATGCAAGATGTAATTAGATGTAAACCAGCAGGCAAAGTTTTGATGCCAAAACTGTAAATGATGATGATAGTGATATACAATGGGAAGTATATGATTAAAAATTATTTTATTTTTTCAATAAATTTTTTTACAAAAGTGTACACAATTTTATCATTTCTTTCCAAATGTTTGGAAAACTTTGCATAAACGCATTTCTACTGCATCCATTTAACCTATTGTACAAATAATATAATACATAATGTCCACAGACTTCCGAAAATGGGGATTGCAAACAAATATTTGTCTCATTAACTTTTAAATGGTTTCGTTGAGCAAATTTTACAAAGTGGTCTGCATAAGTCTTTATGGGTTTTCCATAGCTACAAAAGAATTCCATGGGTTTGCGTCGTTTTTCAATGTAGATTCCTATCCAATGTGCTCCAGGCATTCCTGAAGGTTGATCATTTATACATATTGCAAAGGGGTAGCTTTTAATTTGAAGGTTATCCAGTTTATCGCATGGAATGCATCCAAATTGAATCTTCTTCTTCTTCCTTCCAAAAAGCACGCCCATTGTTTTAATAATTTGTACAGTGTCCATCTCTAATACTGCTTAGAGAAATCTCTGAAATAGACTTGACGGTCAGAGTTGATGTACAGCACTGACTGGTACTCCAGATAACACATCACTGTTAAGGCTTCAGGGATGGCCGTTTTAAATTTAAGATTTATAACACAATTTCCATGGCGAGGAGGACAAAAAGCATTTCTCAAGTGCCTAAGATCGTACACGAAAACAGTCTTGGATGACATGTATTCATCAAGAGTCAAGTCAATTCCTGAATCACAATCTGCTAAACCAAGACCTTCAAAGACGGACGAATAGGCTCTCACTGCACGTCCATTTGCAAAGTCAACATCCATAGAAAAAGTAGTTATTTCTTCACTGTTGCATGTCACAGAAATTTGGGACAAGCCAAAGTGTTCAAACACGAGAGGGTTTGTATCATAAGTCCCGTGCACATTTTTGGCGTTCAAAAGACCAAGCACAATTCGATCAGGAAGGAAGCCACTAATTAAACTCTCATTATAGTGACAGAGCGTTCCTGTTGGTAAATTGTAAGACTTTCATCTGGATCTCACGCATAGGAAAGGCTGCAGGACTTCCAGCTTCCCAATGTTTCAGCATATTAACCATCACAGGAGCAGCAATGGTATGTTTTGTACATAAAGTTGGGCTTCTTCAATTTGAATTTGAATACCCTGTGCAGCTGCAGCGTACAAGGCTTGAATTGCAAATTCGTCATTTGCTCTGTAGAACGTGACTTTGACATCAACACCTGGAGGGATGAGTTTTGTTTGATGAAATAGGTCGAGATGTGGCCTTCCATACATTTCAAATGTGTTACTTTTATCAGCTAGGTCTCTGCGAGTTATCCAGCCACCGTCGTTGTATCTTTTTCGCATCTTGTTTTAAAGTAACCACTCGCTTGCCCTTGGCTTTTCTTGTAGTCTTTTCCTTTCGCCAATAAGGTTTCAATATAGCTTCTGTATGGGTAGTACCCTGATTTTGATGTTACTTCAACATCATTCACGTGCACAGTCACATTCTGAAACATGCTGTGTAGAAAGTTATTTGCAGGAGCGTAGGCTGCGACTAGTTTATCATTTTCCAACGGGATGTCGGCTCCATTTTTGTCAACTAGCTTACAGCGAATGTAAAGTTTGGTTTCTGCTAGGTTCAAATGGATGTCGTTTCCATTGATTGTAAAAATGATTGGGGATGTTTTACTATCCGTTGAATGGAGGGGGAAGTATGCGACGGATGCAGTGTTTTGAATACTCACATCGTAAGTCACATCTTCGAAAGGTTAGTTTCCGACCGGACGAATTGGATTTTGGGAACGGATTGCTTTGCCTTAGCCATTTTGCTTAGTCAAATATTGTAACAAAATCACTCTTTCTTAAAACTTTGCGACGCGACTTGGTTTTTCTAGACGTTTTCTTCTTCTTCTTCTTCCTTTTGGTGACACGCTTTGCTCGCTTTCGAGATTTTATTGGTTTTGCTGCTCTCTTCCGTTTCCTCCCTCTTCTAATTCCAGAACCAGACTGATTCAATAACTGATTTCCCCCCCTTTAAGTACTCCCACAGCATTTGATTTTAAGCTGTCTCCAAAACTACGCCCGTCTAATACGTCTGCTGCAACATTTCGTACAGCCTTTGCGGCATGAGGCAAAAAAAATCTCTTGCAATGGGGATTAGGCGGGAAGCTAGTCCCGAAAAATGCACCAAGTCCATGACCGTGCTGCGGCGAACGCTTGGACGATAAACAAGCAAACCAGGTTCAAACCCACCACCAATTTGATGTGATATTGCCACAGCCATTTTAGTAACGTTTTCGTCTGAAGTGAAGTGTTGCACTGAACGCTCCCAACTCAATTGGTAGGTAGTCTGACGATTCGCTCCTTATATACATGCGAATCTGGTCCATGCTAATATTTTTGAGAGGAACGTAATGGTGATGGGCAAACTCATTCGTTGTAGTCTTCCCGATTTCTCCTTTATAATCGGCTATTCTCAAAAGTGGTGCAAGCTGACCACCAATGTTTTTGGTTTTCAATAATATCTGCGTAAATATACATTCTTTGCTGACCATGTCCAAAGAAGGGTCCAAAATCAGCTCTTAACACGATCGAGTTTTCCGTCTTTCTTTAAAAGTGACGCTTCTGTTAGGCCAAGAATTGCAAGTATTTGGTCATCGAATTTTATATCATAAACTCCTTTCATAATTTCGTGATTCACAATTGTTCTGTTAAATTCTTGTTCAAACAGGATAAATTTTACACATTTGTTTAGCTCTGTAACAAGCCCACTCAAATTAAATACATTTTCTTCAAGGCAAACACTAAAAATTGTTCGTCGACAACGAAACTTTGTTGTAGGATTTCCACATTTGTTTCTGTATAGAAGTGAAAAATATTCTGCACTGCTCACTTCCACTATTTCGGAGCTGATTTGATTCCCGAGAAACTTGTCTTTGTACTCAATTTTTAAAGGTCCAATTATTTGTTCCTTTTCTATGTAACGAATTCTAAACAATGCAGTTTGACCACCATAAACTATTAACTTTGCTTCGTCTACGTCGGTCCACGTAGTGTTATTCAAATATTTTCTCGTGTCGTTTCTGAATTCACGCATTTGAAAAACATTAGTTAACCATTCGCTAGGATCAACCTCAAACACATTTTCGTTATCGGTTGAGGCTAGTCTCACTTGGGTTCCATCGTATTCTACAACTAAACCGAATGTCAGTAATACACGGTTGCAAATGGTTGTCAAATCAGCAATATTATCTATTTCTCCAGTGTAAAAGAAATCGGTGTAGTGTTCTCTAAAGAGTACGTGTTCTTTTGCTTGGAATTTTTTATCTATCTGCTCGATGTTTTTGGCGTCCATGCGATCGGTCAAGTCTTTTCCTCTGCTTGTTTTGTAACTTTTGAATGAATCAACATTCATTACATAGTCCAGATACTTGTATTCTTTTCAGTGTATAATTTTTCAATGTCAAAGAATGTTGTTGCTAGGGTTTTATCAAACACTGCTGTTTTTGGTTCGTTATAAACAATTAGCTGAGCAATTTCTTTTCCCTTTTTAATGTGTGGTGGGTTATACACATAACTACACTGCACCAATGCAACTTCGTACATTGTTGGATCTATATCCAAAGGCGTTGCAAGTTGGTTCCGAAAATCAGTTATTTTGTTCTGAGGGAAATAGGTAGGCGACGAATCGCTTTGTAAATGCACGTATAAGTTATCCATGATTAGTGGTTGAAAGTTTTACGACGACTGAAGAGTGTATGACAACACTCAGCTTTTATATTCTGTATTTTGTAATGCATACATACCCTCCATGTAAAAATAGCCCCGCCCATAAGTTGCATACCTTCCTTTACTATGGGGTATACGGTCCCATGTATTAATTCTCTGTCGAGAATTTAATGCAGGACAGCATACAAAAAAAGTGGCTGCAAAATCCCCCCTTGCCTTCTACTCATGTAATTCATTAATAAGATGAAAATCTCCAGTAATTTTGGAGTAAAAAG
>LJIJ01004148.1:0-15825 GCA_001718145.1 Orchesella cincta
TGGCAATTGGAAAGCTGTAAACGAATGGAGAAGGTATAAGGTAGTGTTCATTTTAATTCCGAAAACAGTCCGTATTAAACATCAAATTATGTTCACCAAAAAGATGTCAGGAGCTTTGAAGGGCTGCAAAAAACAATCATGTATCGGTCTGTTGAAGGGAATCAAGAATAATAAAAATAAAAACCGAACAAAATCTTATAGCAAACCTTTTTCTTCAATGCTTATCCCGAGGGTTATTGTTGCTTGCGTAACATGCTATCACACTCTAATATCATTCAAGGACAAATGAATGTAATATTTTGATATATTACGTTGAAAACATCAAACATCCACATTAGTTCAGTCATCCCTCGAAATTTTAGCTACTTCAGATATCTTATTAAGTTTAATTACAAAAGTTTTGACGGATCTCAATAATAAATATCATCCTTCTGTAACTTCATAGGAAAACTAGTTGTATCCAATTCAGTAACAAGAAATGTGTTTTTGTTGCAGGTTAGATGGAATTTTTTCTGACGTTAGAAGAAACACTTTTTTACGTATGGTTAATAGAAGGCTTGGTATGACTGGTCTGTCTGTCTGTCAACACGAAAACTTTTGAATCCCTTGACGTTTTTAAATTCTGATTACATCAGTCGTTTGGAATGGTCAGGATGAGTTCGTAAATGGGTCACGGGAAGGTCAAATAATAAGCTTAACCAATTTTGCTAAGCATCATATATGTTTGTGATACATTATTCGAAAGCTAGTTTATTGAACATTTCACTTATGACACCACTAATGTCACAAATGAAGTCCTCCAAAGATATCGCAACATTTCGAATTGTTGGGTTTTAGCTTCTCCGTCAGTTGCAGCTAGGTAGCCAAATTCTGCTACCCGGTAGCAGTATTCTTCCAATTCGTCACTCTGCCTGTTAACACAGGCAGGATAGGTGAAGTTTCAAAAAAAAGGTTGAAGAAGGTTGATATTTGTTCTTCCCAACTAAATTCGGGCACGCTCTTTCGACTGGGAGTGAAAGTTTTGCTCTAAACCTCTGTCAACCGCAATGAAAATGGTAGGGTAGCAGAATTCTGCTACCGGTGCTAATCTTCTCATGTAACGGTAGCAGAATTCTGCTACCGGTAAGCAGTATTCTGCCTACCCAAACGGCAGCAGAATTCTGCTACCGGTAGTGCAGAATACGCTACCTAGCTGCAACTGTCCGTGCATACATTCAGTTGGGAGCTAGGTACCAAATCTGCTACCGGTAGCAGAATTCTGCTGCCGGTTGGGTAGCCAGATACTGCTACCGGTAGTTTTCATGGAGAGGATAGAAACGTAAGCAGTTTCTGCTTACCCTACCATTTTCAGGGCCGGTTGACAGAGGTTTAGAGCAAAAACTTTCACTCCCAGTCGAAAGAGCGTGCCCGAATTAGTTGGGAAGCACAAATATCAACCTTCTTCAACCTTTTTTTGAAACTTCGCCTATCCTGCCTGTGTTAACAGGCAGAGTGACGAATTGGAAGGTAGCAGAATTCTGCTACCGGGTAGCAATATTCCTGGCTACCGGTAGGCAGTATTCTGCTACCCAAACGGCAGCAAGATTCTGCTACCGGGTAGCAGAATTTGGCTACCGCCTAGCTGCAACTGACATTTGACAAGAGCAAGAACTTATACGCAGATGAAAAACTAGGAGAAAGCATATTGGATTGGAAACCCAATACATGCAAGGATCCGGTTTCAGAAAACGAGAAAAAGGCTGTCAGCCAGCCAAATTGAATTTGTTACAAATTCGGGAATGGCTCACAAGCATGAATATATTGAGGCTGCAAAAACGAAAGATGTTTCAAGCATTGAATCCTTGTAACTGTTTTTCAAAAAAACGGATTCCCCAGCCAAAGAATAAAATCGATAATTCAAAGGATACGCCATAACGTGTAATCATGATGTCTCACACCAACAATGATTGTTTAAGTAGCTGAAAGATGATAGATGGAAGTGTGATACCCATGTAACTTCTTGCGTCAACGAGAAATGTTTTAGGAAGCACTATATAGAGTTTGCAAAGTTCCTATTTTTACTATTGTGCTATATATTAAAAATAACTAAAAATTGTGTCTATTTACACTTGTTTTTCACTAACGTTTAATAACCAAAATGGCGTTAAAAGACAATTAACGATAAGTCGTTTTCTCCAATAAGTTTTAAAAAATGCCACTTGACGTCTAGTTTGCGAAATGCCAGACAATGTTTATTGTACTTGGTGAACATAAATGAAATACTTAGGAATTTCTGAAGTTTTGGAATCCACCATCACTCTGATATTATTATACAAAGAATTGAAAGGATTATGTGATAAGGCCTCTTGTCCAGACTGCCATCGCTTATTAGATCACGAGAATGCTTTAGTCCAGCATTCAAGTGTAGTTTTCATTGACAAATATTGACAAATAGGCACTGTATTAAAAGCACAAATGAAAAAAAACTCACTCCAATTTGATGCAAGTATTTTCGTCAAACCCTTTTGTATTCGTAGAAGGAAAAAAGTAATTTAATGAGCATGAACCAGGAAATAATCTTTTTCAATTGAGTTTCAAGCGCTTATTAATGCGCGGTAACAACTCTCAGGTGGCCAACAAGTTGATAGTGGGTGAACATTTGACAACAAAAATAGAATGGACAATTTTTTCTATTGGTATGAAAATCCGTCATTGTATTCAGCTATAATTTCAATTTGGGATAGCATGAGCTCGTGTCGTGTCAAGCGCGTAGGAAGAAGTTCAAAACGACAGGAATCGGAGACGACATCCGTTAACAACATCAAGCCAATTAGGAAGGTTATATAAGTTTTGATGTTATGTAAGGAAGGCTATCCGTGTGAGTTATTAAAATATAGAGGACGCGCTAGCGCACTTGCAGAGTTGTAATAAAATGGATTTCAGTTCATAGTTGCCGGAGAACGCAAGCTTTCACGAAGAACTTTCCATGAGGTAAAATTTTAATTATGATCAAGTTACTTACTTTAGGAAATAATTAGAACTGATTGTATGAAAGCTTGTTGCTTTTTTAAACCTTCTTTTAACGATGAATGGTTTTTGTTTACTTTTTCTCAGCGTTCTATAACAGTACCTATTAACTATGCAAATTATACCTGCCTTCGGTGAAAGCAATTGTAAATGTTGCAAAAAAATTCTTTGGCATATTAAGGTTAACAGTTTTGGTTTCTTTGACTGGGTCTTTAATGGCACTTCATGATAGAGTTCCCGCATTTTGGAAGGCATGCATTCAATTAAGACATAACACAGCTTTTTACAAGCTTGTTTATCTTTATTTAACATTGTTTAAATTTTTCCTATGATTGAGTATAGATTTCGTTACTTTCTCACATTCTTAACAAACGTTTTGACAACAGATTAGATTTGGATCATGGAATTGTAATGGCTTTGTGTTTTACGGGTTTCTGAAAAGAATATGATTGTTTATTAAAAGTAACTCATTGAAGAATAAGCCACCTGCTCGTCGAGTCTGTAGATTTAAACCGGTAACATCATTAGTGCTTTACATTATTTTTCTTACAGCATGCATCATTGATATGTAATAAGTCCAAAAAATAATATTTAGCTGCTGCAAATTTCGACTGACGACTAGACACCAGGTGTGTTGGCTCCCACAGTTAAATTTTCTGTCATTTTCTGTTTACCCATCCATCCGAATCAGGTTGCTAAGTATAGCTGAATCTGCAATTCCAAGAAGAATGTTGATTTTATATGCACATGGCCGGACTGAAATAAGCAAAGCACACGCCTAAATCTCTACGATTCCCTTGCGACAGGATTTACTTAATCTCTAAGCTCAACAGTCCATTTCTGAAAGGTTTTTCACTTTTAGATAACATGAAATGAAAAGAAAACGCAAATAAGCTTTACAATAAAACCCAACAATTTAAAAATAGCGTATGGAGCTGCAATTCCCGTGAGAATGGTAAAAATGTCAATAAATTTACATAAAAAGTAGCTGAATAATTAAATCTTTGAGATATGATTTTTAGTATGCTTGTAATCGCTGAGCCAAGAGAAATTGTCCAAGATTAGTTGCAGTATATATAAAGAATAATTTTGGAGGAGATATTTAAGTGAATGAAAAAGAAAGCTTGAAAATAAACGTAACACAAAGGAATCAATGCAAAAATTGGAGTTAAATTCACGGAAAATAAAAACAAAACCGTTTTGTTTCTCATTTTTTGAAAGAAAGTCAGCTCTCGTATCATTTTAGTAACAGCTGTTTATTGAGAGATGAGGCAACGGATTTCGAACAGCCATAAGGAGAGATGTATGTAATATTAAGCCAAAGTAGCTAGGAAGGAGGCCAGGTTCTTGTTCCTATTTTCACTTGAGTAAAACTGCAATGATGCAGTTATATAGGTATATTTCATCTTTCATTGGAATAACATTCCCGTATGCAATGTATTATTATCCGAGAAAAGAATTCCAAGGGTAGATAAAGGTAGTCACAAATAACCTATTTATTTTGAGATAATGATTGAAAGAGCTTATCGCGAGTATAATAAAAAGTATTTTACTTACTGCATACTGAAACGATTGCTGCCATAAATCCTATTAGTTTCCGCAAACAAAGAATTGAAACGACCTTCTTTTTCTTTGTGAAAGAACTAAAAACTTTGGAAATTAAATCTTAATGTAAGGATGAACGGATGGTGAAACCCGAATTTACCATTACGGCGATACTCAGAAATACAAGTAGAACATTCATTTTAACTGCCAATACTATTAGACAATTGTGGGTTACACTATTACGTGCAAAGCTGATTTTAATTGTATCTATAAAAGTAACAAAGGAAGCATCACATTTGCTCTGCACGTGCACCTTCCAATGAAGGTTTAGAAAACGAGTACAAATACAAGTGTTCAACTAAACGGATTGCCAATCTAAAAATGTTACAAATTGAATGGTTTTAGCTCCCACTTGCCAATCCGTTAACGTGATCCTACTTTGTCTAAAATTGAAGGTCAATCAATGGAATGGATGCAGAGAATCTGTTGCCAATTTTAGATACACCTTTCACATTCGGATTTTCTCATCAACTGCTATATATATTTTTTTCCGGTTGCTCACGATAAAAAAAACAAAGATTAATGGAGTTTCAGAGAAAACTTGCGACAATAAACAGTAGAATAGCTCATCTGAAATCAAGGACGTTTGGATTGATCAAGATTCGTGAACCTTTTATTTTGGGCTTCTACAAATTGGAGAAAACTCTATACTTTTTTTCAGTCATACATTCTGACTGTAGTGCAAATAAAAAAGTGGAAGCTTCCATGCATAAATGTTTTTTGTTAACCATCCTTTCCGGCACGAGTAGTGCTCTTGAAAAACAACTTGAAATCGTATTCACTTGGGCATCTCGCGTATAAAGTAAATATTTCAACAAGCTAACACAAGATGGTTGCGCAAGATGAAAGTAAACAAAGTGCATAATGCCAAGCCTACTCAAACTGCATAAGTATAACGTGTTTTTGAAGGAGAATTTATAACAGATTATGTTTGGTTATGAAAGCGTACGCATCGATATACTCGTTCTTTTTAATGAAATGTAATAATGCATAAAATTTATTTACAAGGACCATTACACCTTTTCACTCCAGATCCTTCAAATTTATTTTGGTCTAATCTTAAACATATCTTTATAAAAATTCCGTATCCACCTGCTAGAAAACAAACATTCGAATTTAGTTTTTATTTCCATTATAACATCATTTCATTATAGGTTACATGGATGGCTGCTTCATTTCAACCAGTCCACAAAGGTAATGTTTTTACGATGGTTGAGGATCTACTTTATTTTATATACGAATGAGCAATCATTAAATTCTAAGTGAACTGTTTAGGACTAGATATTATCCAGTTCCGAATTGATAATTGGATTTGAAGTCCTTATTAGAATGAATTGCGAAACTAAAGTTGAATCCAAATTTTTGTAAACATTTTGTATCAACATTATTTGGTTTTTGTTTTCTCCATATTTATAATATATATGCGACATATAAGAAAATTTTGACATCTGTTAATCAAAATGAAGCAACAAAAGAGAAAGTTTCCGGTGTTACAAATAACTACATTTGCAACTGTAGAAGTTCTGTTGCAAACACGTAGTAACGTTCCCATTGAAGCATGAAAAAGGCTTTCTTTCATTCGTAATAGGATCGAATCAGGTAACCTACATCAGGTTTCGTAATATCTTGGTGATTCTGTAGTCAGGTGGTGATTATGGAATTCGTGTCTCGATGAGTTGTGAACAAAAAGATGTGAAAGATCGCCCACAAAGTGATTATCAGACTTTTCCGAAATATCAACGTTAATCTTGTATGAAACACACATGAAATGCATCACGCTCTAAATAGATTTGACAAAGAAAAGGATTTGACAAAGCAGCCTACTGCAATGTTGTAATATATTATTCTTGTGAGTAAAACATAGCCTTTTCACGAAAACGACGTGTTTTTTATTCCAAATTTTAAAACTGCACATTTTTAATCTTTTAAGCATGTAATGTGCATTGTTTGTAATTTACAAAAAATAATATTTCTAGATACATTAAACTGCGTTTATTTATGAAGTGAAAACTGAACAAATATATCTAACAATCGACATTCCTTTTACGTACATGCTGTCGTTTTCATACAAAAAATTGGAAGTGGATTCATTCATTCAACACAATAATTCTTTAGATTTTCCGATTAAATTAAAAAACAATTAGATCTAAAAGGTTGGGGTACGGCTTCGTACATACTTACTGTCATTTACAGACGAGAAATCCTTTCCATTTCTGGACAAGCCGCTTTCAAGCAGAAAAACAAACACAATTTAAAGAATCCTACAATATTATACGTCATGGCTTACGTATCCCAGAAGGTTTGTCGGTAATCAGATTTAAAAACTTTCACTAGTACGTATTTTCCTAGGAAAAGACAAACTGCTCATGAAATATTTAGAGTATTTAATGTCAGTTTTAGAATTGAAGGATTTGACTCCACTGGACAAGTACCTGTCGTGCTAACTGGTCGTGAAGAAGCTTTAAAAATTAAGGCTCACTTTTTTCAAATGGTCTGTCAGTTTAAATCCGAATTCAAGTAAACCAGGCGAACGTTTAAGCTGAATTTGTGTGCGTGGACGGAGAAGATTAGCTTTTGGGAATCAGTGGGCGGTTTAAAGTTTCTGTTTGAGAAACTGATGATGTTATATAAAAACACATACATTTTCCTTAAGTAGCTGCTTTAAAGGATTTCAGTTTTCATGACGTTTTTGTAAGTAAAAAATTCATTATTACAAAGATCACCATTGAAATGAATTTTTTCTCTTTTCTTTCTGCACTGCAAGACTATGCTATTTTTATAAGTTAGAAACCTGCCTACCTGTTTAATTAACATTCCCGGAGAATATGAAAGTTTTGATATAATCCTGTTTAAATTGTGTTAGCAAACCACATCAAAAAATCGCATTGACAGCCTTCACAGCACTGATATTCCCATAAATTATTGCACGCATCAAGAATCTATTCATATGGAACATCATCTGTAACAAAAACTGCCATCATGTTGACTAAGAATGTTGTCAACAATGTTTGGTCACCAATAAAAAAGGAACGAAATATTATTTTAACCTTGTATTAATAATGAAACAGGATATATAACGGGTCTGTTACAGTGTCTCTGTCGGGGAGTTCAAGTTCTCGTTATCATTATAGAACCGCCTGTTCACAACTAATAAATAAGGATAAACCTTAGTAAATATTATACTACGGGTGTATAGTAGTACTATTATACATATTTCAACAGAAACCTGTGAAGGTTGATTTACAGGTTTAACGCCTGTTCCATGCTTTATAACTAAAGTAACTTAGAAATCATGCAATCATTTTCAATCATTAAGTGAAGAACATTAGCTAAGTGAAGCGCGTCAGTAAATAGTGCATTTAGCCTAGTAACGTAAAAGCTCGTAGGCTCGAAGATCAAGGAAAGGGGCTCTGATTGGCTGATACTTCCACCTCTTCCACCTCCGATTTATCCAGAACTTGAAGGTTTGGCTGGATAATTCCACCGAAATGTTGTGCCTCAACGATGCAAAGTCACAGACACTTTTTCTGACTTCTGGGTGGTATAATTCGGCTGAACTTTATTTCCTAGCACTGCCTACAGGCACTTTTTTAACGTGTTAAATAAAGGGGAAAAAGTCACTTGCTGGCACCTCGAATAAAACGCTTTTTAAAATTAGAAGTAATGGATAATTAAACTTTAACTCATCGAAAGATGGTCAACAAGATTGTTTTCTATCTGATATGATCAACATCAGACACAAAAGAAGTCTGGTTGGTCTAAACTTTCATTTGCGTGCGGCAACTCCTATACATGCAAGTCAAATGGCAAAATTTCAAATTTGAACTGACCTCTCAGGAGGTCATTGTTCCATAAAGCGCCTTTTGGAAATACATTACGTTAAGCATGATAGAAAGTAATGTAATACTGACCGTCCTTCCGGAGTTTTGCATCCAATTCCAATATGAACAAACACGCATATTCCGTTTGTGCAATGTCCTGAACTGTAGTAAGCTTGACAAGAAAATGTTTTCATCACATTTCTGTTGCATGCAAGCGAAAAGTGTATTCGTCTTGTAAGTAGAAATCCAAAATCTCATCCGAAGAAAGTTGCATGAAGGAAAAGCGTTGTGCAGTTAGAGCAGGAGCTCAGTCGGAGTCTGGAATTCCTCCGAGATCTTTCGCACTATTCACCTTTCTCTGTATAGTGTATATCCAGAAGAAAATTTTTTCCCTTTGCGGTTTTTAGCATTGCAAGCTAACATCTTATTTAGACAAAAAGCAAGTGAATAACTTGTGCAATAAGTCGGTAAAAACTTCACCGTGAATAATAGAGAGCTAGACAATTAAACAACACAGAACCGTGACTAATTTGATAAATTCTTAACAATCAAGAAGGAAAGAGGGATTTTGAGACAAGCTGAATAATTATAAAGTTATTTGAAGTTTTTCCTTTAATTAAGAGAAATGTAAGAAAAACGTCTTATGATGGTTTGACGTAGTGTCATTAATGTTCAGTTGACGTTTATTGCATTTCTTCCGTTCAATACGTCTTGAGAAATCAGTGAAAGTGGTTTTTTAATCCTTAATACCGTTTTTCATACCGGGGCAATGCGATAAAAAGTGAAAATCAATTGTGTGCACAAAATATTATATCCAAAGTAAAAGTAAAAGAAAGACTTCCTAACTGGTAATTGAGAGTGTAATGACATCCACAATGGCTGTTCCTGAGTTAACTGAAGGAGGTGATATTACTGACGACATGGTAGTTAATGGAAGTTTACCTGTAACGACTGCAGATCTTATTCAGTCCACGGTATCGCAAGTTCTTGAAGGAAATTGGAATAACTTATCACTTCCACTAAGCGACTGGCAAAAATTGCAACTGACAAATGTGAGAGAATCTGGTATTCGTTGTTTATTAGACATGTGGTTCATCAAGCAACATGAGCTCCCTGAAGGTAACTAAAGCACTGAATTATTATTGAATGCATTTGAAAGCAAAGGAGGTTCTTAAGAATATGCTTAAATTTACGAAACCATTCATTTACAGTAAGCTATTCATTTATATTGCATATACCTCTATAAAATCAGCACTTCATCCATTTCTTGAAGAAAATATAAAGTTAAATTGGTGCAACAATAGATACATTTACAAGCCCATTGATTTCCAACAACCTCAATACAAATTTTAATTACCACATTAAATTTTTAGGCAAATATTGCAACGCTACTTGGGACAATGTTTATTGCTGGCCACCAACACCTATCGACAATATTGTGTCCAGAACCTGCACAGAAATTCTCCAAGAGTCAGAGCCAACGTTGGCATCTCACATTCGTGGTATTTGGAAATATAAACTACTTAAAAATAGTTCCTAGCTGAACATTTTTTTAAACTTAATTTTAGGAAACGCATTTCGACAATGTTCAGAAGACGCAACTTGGTTATGGGGTAATTGGACAAATTACACAGCTTGTGCAGATTCTTATGAGGAATATGTTTGGAATAAGGCAAGGATATTTTTTACAACATGCCATTTTTACTTCGTTTTTTTCTCAAGTATTTACCTAATTTATTGTTCAAAACTAACTTAATAGGAAGAGGAACAGAAATTGGTGGTGTCTGTTCAGCACGTTCTATTTGTTGGTTCCGGACTCTCCATGATATGTCTTGCTTTAGCACTGGCTATATTCTACTATTTTAAGTAGGTAGTAAATTTTAAAACACAATTTATTTTAATAGCTTCTGTGTAACAGGTATTTACATTAACAGATGCTTGCGGTGTGATCGCGTTACGGTTCACGTACACTTGATGTTAGCTCTAATGCTCCGTTCTGCTCTCGTCGTCGTCATCACTGAACCATTTATATTTAACCGAACCAGGCACTACAGACATGTGGTAAAATGCTTTTAAATTTCTCCTTAAATGATAGTAGTACGGGAATTTCCTTTAATGTTCATTCAAAAGTGTGTCAAGATGGAATATGTTCACGCATTAATGCACGAAAGCATGAGTTGTAACGTTTTTCCACCTCTTCAGCCGTAAAATGCTCATTAAGAATTCGTTGAGTTTTTAGTGTCTTCTCTTGAAAACTACTTAAAAGTTTGTTGAAGTGGGGGGAACTTCATTTCCACTCATCTTTTTCACTTTTCTCGACGTGATCAATAGTTTACAAACATTTTACTTTTTTCCCATAGGATCTTATCTGCAAGGCAGTTCTAGCCACGAATCTTTATGCGACGTTTGTGTCCATCAATTGGATGTTCATTCAAGGGATCTACCTGCACGGAAAGCTGACGACCAATGTGTTTGATAAAGAAACTCCATTTAAAATTTACTACGTTGTTGGTTGGGGTAACTATTTTTAGTCTTGAAGTTCGTTTTTGATTTGCTTGAAATCTGAAGGTCAACTTTTTTTAAATTATGCATGTTTCATATATAAAGTTAAGATCCATTTATTGTTTGGTCTTCTAGTTATTCCCTTGTTTCTGGTAATGGTTTATGCCGCGGTAGTTGAACTTTTGCACCCAGTCCAGTGCTGGAAAGGCTATAGCGAGCGTTCAGAAATATGGATTCTTCTCGGGCCCATGATTTTTGCTTTGGTGGTACGTTTTCTTAATAGCTTAACTTTAAATGTACTTTAAAATCGGAAATTACCTAAATTATGTGTCCTTTGAAGGTAAATCTCCTCTTTTTGATTAACATCATGCGCATCCTGCTTACAAAAGTTCAGCGACCCAATAATACACCTGATGCTGTACAAATACGGTAAGTTTTCATTCTCTCTCTCTAAACATTATCCGGTTCAAAAACCTTTTCTGATGTAGGGTTTTGTCAATTTTAATGTATGCAGACGAGCAGTTAAAGCAACCCTTGTTTTATTCCCCTTGCTTGGAATTAACAACTTACTTTTTCTCCTCAATCCGGGTGGTCTCTATCATAAATATTTCGTCGTTTTCAACGCTCTATGCGGATCAACGCAGGTGGGTTAAAATTCATTGTTTTTTTGCATGAAGTTTTCATAAAAATTCAACTCGTTTGAATTTACATTTAGGGTATGCTCGTGTCCATCCTTTACTGCTTTATAAGCAAGGATGTGAGAGCAGCCATTCTCCGACTCTATCGTCGCATCAAAACACGCCGTAATGCAAATAATTCAATACAAAGCAGTCAATCCAGCTTTGTACTTCGTCTTTCCACAATTCGAAGACAACCCAGGATATATTTTAGAAATAGCCCTCCGCAAGCCTCAGAGGAAGCAAGCATGTCTCCCGGTAGTTGTAACGCATCTCCAGAGTTGGTAATGGTTCCTGAAGTTTTGAATGGGGAAATAACATCCTTTTCAATGCCGTCATTTTCAGACGGTTACGGAAACGGGGTTTCTAGTGGTAATCATACTTTAACCCAGGGGAAAGTGGAGAAACTTGACGGATTTCCGGTTGATATTTCTTTGAGCGAGTTGAAAGGCTAATTCTAGTGTGAAAATAAGAACTGTAGTTCACGTTAGTTTAGTGAAAGTGAGAAAGTCTTTGTTACTACTTGAGAAAAAGAAGGTTGGTAACCAAAAAATAAATAGTAGATAGAGGAGACCTGCTCTTAGGATTAAAAATAGTATGCAGGTAAGCGTAGTAACCTATAGTAGACATCTAGATACTTGTTTATGAGAAGAATGTTGTGACTGCTTTTCTGTGAAAGACTGAATGAGGAACAAGAAATATTATATATGTTTATTGTAGTTGGTACTTTATAAACTAATAATAAATGTGGTCAGATCAAAAACTATTGCGATAAACCAAATTAAATTCTTTTTGACCTTCTATTGATGGACCACGCAACTCAGCTGAGGCAATTTGTACCTCAATGCGTATCTAAACTTGAAAGATTGCAAAAAATAAACTTTCTACAATTTGGAATATATTTAAAAATGGATGAAAATGTAATGGTTGATACTGTTGATAAAATTTATGCAAGACAATCACGAGTTAACATTCTAGGTTATATAATACAAGTTGTTTACATTGCCCCTTTAGGTTTGCATCAAAAGTGATGATATGGTCGTATTTCCCAGTATTTCCATTGTATTTGTGTTGAATGTTGATTTTACAATCAGAAATACTCGCAAAGAATAATAAATTTTATGTATCTAACACACAACATGTCTAGATATGGATTTCTTATGCATACTTTTCAATGTTGGTTACGGCTCAACTGCAGTCACCTTATTCACTAGAGACACTATGTCCTATGGCTTACTAAGTGAAGGCTATAGCTTCACCGTTTTACATTAGTAGGTATGGTAAATTCCCGAAGGTGAAGCTATAGCTTCACTTAGTGAAGCATAGGACAGTGTCTCTAATGAATGAAGGGTTGATGCAGTTTGGAGGGGTAAGCAACATTGAAAAGTATGCATAGAAATCATATTTGTGTTACATACATAAAATTTATTATTCTTTGCAAGTCTTTCTGATTGTAAAATAAATTCAAGACAAATAGGGGAAATATTGGAAATACGCTATCATCACTTTTGATGCAACTAAAGAGACAATGTAACAACTTGTATTATGTAACTAGATTATTAATCGTGATTGTCTTACGTAAATTTTTATCAACAGTATCACCGTTACATTTTTTATACATATATGCTAATATGTTCATATTGTAGAAAGTTTATTTTTGCAATTTCCAAATTCAGACACGCATTGAGGTTAAAATTGACTCCACTGAGTTGCGTAGTGTAACAGAGAAAGTTAAAAAAGAATTTTTTGGTTTATCGCAATAGTTTTTGATTGACACCATATTTATTATTAGTTTATAAAGTAAAACTACAGTATATATATCATAAAATATTTATTGAACCTCATTCAGTCTTTCACAGATAAGCAGTCAAACATTCTTCTAACAACAAGTATAGATATCTGCTATATGTTACTACGCTTACTGCATACTATTTTAAATTCTAAGAGCAGGTCCTAATTTACTATTTACTTTTCGGTTACAACTTCTTTTTCAAGTAGTAACAAAGACTTTCTCATTTCATAACTTGCGTGAACTAGAGTTCGATTTTCAAATAAAATTAGCCTTTTAACTCGCTCAAGGAATATCACAGAAAATCTGTCAACTTTCTCATTTCCCTGGGTTTAAAACATGATTACACTAGAAACCCGTTTCCGTAACCGTCTGAAAATGAGGCATTGCAAGGATGTTATTTCTCATTCAAACTTAGGACATTACACACTCGGAGATGCGTTTAAGTACCGGGAGACATGCTTGCTTCTCCGAGGCTTGGCGGAGGGCTATTTCTGAAATATATCCTAGGTTGTCTTCGATTGGTGGAAAGACGAAGTAAAAGCTGGATTGACTGCTTTGTATTGATGATTTGGCATTAGGCGTGTTTTGATGGCGGCGATAGAGTCGGAGAATGGCTGCTCTACATCTTGCTAATAAAGCAGTAAAGGATGGACACGAGCACCTAAATGTAAAATTCAAATGAGTTGAATTTCTATGAAAACTTCATGCAAAAAACGTAAATTTTAACCACTGGGTTGATCGCATAGTGCGTTGAAAACGAAAATATTTATGATAGAGACAGCGGATTGAGGGAAAAAGTAAGTTGTTATTCCAAGGAGGGGAATAAAAAAGGGTTGCTTTAACTGCTCGTCTGCATACATTAAAATTGCCAAAACTTTTCATCAGAAAAGGTTTTTGAACCGGATATTATTTAGAGAGAGAATGAAAACTTACCGTATTTGTACAGCATCAGATGTATTATTGGGTCGCTGAACTTTTGTAAGCAGGATGCGCATGATGTTAATCAAAGAGGAGATTTACTTCAAAGTACCTACTTTGGTAATTTCCATTTTTAAGTACATTTAGAGTTAAACTATAAGAAACGTAACCAAGAAAAATCATGGCCGAGAAGAACCTATTTTTGAACGCTCGCTATAACTTTCCACAAGGACTTGGGTGCAAAAGTTCAACTACGGGCATAAACGCATTACGCAGAAACAAGGGAATAACTGAAGATGAAACATAATGGATTTAATTTAAATATGAAACATGCGTAATTAAAAACGTTGACTTCAGAATTTAAAGGCAAGTCAAAAACGAACTAAAAATAGTTACCCAACCAACAACGGTAGTAAATTTTAATGGAGTTTCTTTATCAAACACATTGGTCGTCAGCTTTCGTGCAGGTAGATCCTTGAATGAAATCAATTGATGGACAAACGTCGCATAAAGATTCGTGGCTAGAACTGCCTTGCAGATAAGATCTAGGGAAAAGTAAAATGTTTGTAAACTATTGATCACGTCGAGAAAGTGAAAAAGATGAGTGGAAATGAGTTTCACCACTTCAACAACTTTAAAGTAGTTTTTCAAGAGAAGACACTAAAAACCAACGAATTCTTTAATGAGAATTTTAGGCTGAAGAGATGGAAAACGTTACAAACTCATGCTTTCGTGCATTAATGCGTGACATATTCCCTCTTGACAACTTTTGAATGAACCATTAAGGAATCCGGTACTACTATCATTTAAGGAGAAATTTAAAAGCATTTTCCAATGTCTGTAGTGCTGGTTCGGTTTAAATATAAATGGTTCAGTGATGAGACGAGGAGAGGCAGAACGGAGCTTAGAGCTAACATCAAAAGTGTACGTGAACGTAACGATCACGCAAGCATCTGTTAATGTAAATACTGTTAACAGAAGCTATTAAATTAAATTGTGTTTTAAATTTTACTATACTTAAAATAGTAGAATATAGACAGCGCTACAGCAAGACATTCATGGAGAGCCGGAACCAATAAATAGCGTGCTGAACAGACCACAATTTCTGTTTCTCTTCCTATTGATTAGTTTTGAACAAAAAAATAGGTAAATACTTGAGAAAAAACGAAGTAAAAAGGGCATGTTGTAAGAGTATCCTTGCTTATTCCAAACATATTCTCTAAGAATTGCACAAGCTGTGTAATTTTGTCAATTACCCATAACCAAGGTTGCGTCTTTGAACATTGTCGAAATGCGTTCCTAAAATTAAGTTTAGTTGAAAAAATGTTCAGCAGTTAGCTAAAGAATTGAAGGATTTTTAGGTAGTTTAAATTTCCAATACACGAATGTGAGTCGCAACGTTGGTCTGATCTTGGAGAATTTCTGTGGCAGGTTCTGACACATATTGTCGATAGGTGTTGATGCGCATAAACATTGTCCAAGTGCGTGGGGGGCATATTTGGTA
>LJIJ01004149.1:0-15825 GCA_001718145.1 Orchesella cincta
TCCGACCATTCCTCATGAAGGTTTTCGACATCATTTTGCTGTCGTAGTCTGATAAGCTGTTGTTCTCTATCAAGCTGTCTTAGCTGTGATTGCAGTTGTATTTCTTCTTGTTCTGCTTCAATTCTTGCAAGTTCTTCCGTTGCTCTAAAGTCTATCTCCCGCTGTCTTCGTCGGATAGAACTTGCTACTGAAGATGCATTGGTTCTCACAGATCTACTTCTTCTGCTGATCTCGTTCTGGATGCTCCTGGTTGAACGTCCAAATTCAGTAGGCTACGAGATGAGGCAAATCTTCTATCTTTTGTCATTGATTGATTCGTGTAGTTGTGACAAAGTTCCCCAAACGATCTGGAGGGCCCCAATGTTATCCCTGGCACTACGTCGTCTATTCTCGTTATTCATCTTCCTTCCACCCCTGGACAAAACCCAAAGTACTGTTTCTTTTGTAGTTCGAAGGACCAAACTGTTACGGCAAAATCACCCTGATTCTTTTCCCCTGTCGTCCCTTACTAAGCCCAAGTTCCCTGTCCCTGGATGACTCTTTAAAACTTGATACTTAGCCACAAATAGACTAGAGGCAGCAGAATATAGTGTTTTTGACAATAACTTTTAATTACAATCGTGAAGAAAGGATAATAACGATAATTTAGATATAGTTTTAGGTTCTAATAACATTCCCTATCGGGTACAGGTAAAAGCGTTTACATCAATAATACACCCTAATCCTGATACATATACATACCAATTCTTCTCCTATCAATCATCCGATCATACTAACTTTTCCTTTTACGTGCGTTCCCGAACTTGACCTTTTCACGCTTTTGACATGATGCACGCAGCATAACACGGTGCATAAAATAACAAATAGATTCCATAACGACTACGATGTGACACACCAACTTACACACTACTACTGATAGTTAGGGGGCTACTTGAGATACAAGGTATAAAAGGGCAATTACTCGAAAAGTCCCAGACTAACTGTTCTAATATCTTCAAATATGTAAGTAGAGACTCTAACAATCATAATTAGGCCACTCAGTTAAAACGCGTTCAAGTCTAAGTACAAATTATTTTAAATACAAATTTGCTAAACTAGTATATCTGCTAACATTCCACAACAGAAGCATTAGGGAAGAGTAATGTTCTAAAATGTGTAGTAATTGGGTCAAGAAGTAAAAAACACTGGCTTGCCTTTAGCAAGTCATTACAGTGTGTGCCGCTAATGTCTATGGTTAGTTTGTAAAGTAATATAAATTGGAATCATTTCAAATTCAATCCAGCCATATACACTATCGACACACACTTTTGACGTTTTTGTTGTCCTTTGTGAATGGCTCTTCCTGGACATCTAGTACTCCTTGCTATGTACAAAAAGTAAGCTGTGTATATAATAATAATGTAATACAAAAAGTCAAGAGTAGTAAAAAATATATTTAAAGTCTTAAATATGATAGAGAAACTCAAATTTCTCGCGAAAACTTCTTTTTATCGAAAACTGCGATATTAACTTAATGTAAAACTGTATATTTCCAATTTTTTTGTTAAGTTTTACAAGTAGGAAAAAATTATTTATGTTTATTCAGCAGCAGGCTTGTTGTCAATAAAAAACTGCAAGTAACACTTTCTCTTCCAAGTGAGTGAGAAGTTCATTATAAAGACAATAACAAAACTAAAATGTGATTTTGAATACATGCTCCATATTATTTCTAAAATCTTAACCTAAACATGGATATAGAAATAAGTGGAAAAAAAATCTGAATAGGTTTCCCGGTTCTTCTTCTTTAAAATATTTTGCTTAACGGGTAGCTTACTTTTTCACGTATTATGAGTTGTATATCGAACAAATTCCGCACCACTTCAGTGATCCATACTTGCAAAGTCTTCAAACGAAGACAAACGACTGTGTGCATTTCACAAATCAGGAATATGTTAAACAGGGCGTGAAAATTGAAGGTTATTACTGTTTTAGTTTTTTGCAATAGCTGCCCATAGAGTGATAACCAACTCTTTAAACATTAACCAGCAGAAAATGTAGATCAATCACATTAAAGCCCTTGTTTTTTCGACTACGCGATGAAAAAAGCTGACATGTTTCCGCAGTAAATGTACATAAAAGCCTCGAATGTTGACGGGTAAACGTCACGGAATGTGAATAATTTGGTATTGGGATGATATTCCGTAAATCTGATAACATTCTTTTGCTCTGATGACATTATGACATTTTGGTGAAATTGACACCTGAACTTGAATAAAAGAGCGATCGTCAACGTGAGAAAGGGGAAGATGATCGCAGAATTACATACAAAAAACTGGTGAACTTTCATCCTGGCATTCACTAAATCTCACTACTCCCCAGCATATACATCAACCTAACAACTTCAAACTTTTTTAATTGGATAAATTCGTATAAATTGACTGCTAAAAGTGCTTTGGACAATTCAATTCTGTACTCTAACATTTTCAGAATTCAAAGTAGTCAGACAAGAAATGAAACAATACACATTTTACGTACCTACTAATTTTTATAATAAAAATTCAAAATGGAAAGGTAAAGAAATTTCAATGTTCGTGGCAATTAATTAAATCAGATAGCAGTTTGAAACAAAAACCTTTCGTAGAAGAGAGGTGTTTGACGAATTTTCTATAATTTATAACCATATGTAAGTTAGAACTGGCACATCTAAAGAACATAGGCACCTTCCATCGTATACAGACCAGAAAATTCGAAGCCCTTCCATGCAAAGGAAATATGTGAAACCTGCTTACAATTAAAATATTTCCAGTTAATTAAAAGCCAACATTACAGCCCTCTTTCTGAACACGAAAGCCATGCGCTACCTATTCCAGGTAGACATTCCTATTATAATTTTGTCGCCATGTCTCCTTCGTGTAATATTTCTGCCTGTCTATGTCGACCGCTAGTTTACGCTTACGTGTCTAATTTTCTAGCATGATGGTTTAATCGGCAACCAAAGCTCACTCACTTTGCTTTGAAGAACGGAATGAATTGCAAGTCCAACTCTCTCTTCGGTACGAAAGCTACTTTATTCGTATTAGTTGATTATACGCGTCACTTAATTGCTCATGAAATTACATTTTCTTTATGGCAAATAGCTTCATCTCTCTTTAAAACTTGTTACAATCATTGTGATTTCAATTTAATTAGAAATTATAGTATCTTGCAACGCGAGGATTGGGCAAGATTGATTGCAAAGATCGAGTAAGATTGCTATTCAAAAATACGTTGTGATTTAATGAGTATCTTTCTAAAACTTTCTCCAAACTTGAATGTTTGATGCCTAATTAAAATCACACAAGTTTTGCAACCTTGCTTTTATTTATCAACGAAACTGGGAATTTTAAAGCAGAAGGATTCTCTACCATTAAAACAATGAAAGTTGCATATTTACTCGCAATTTTGTTGATTCCAATCTCACAAGTCTTTTGTTCACAGTGCTTGGCAAAACTTTTTCCTCACTTAAATAAAAATTGGGAGAACTATTTACTATATTTTTTTAATTCAAATAAAATCGCAAATGAAAGCGTTGCTCCAGATGTGTCGCTGTTGCCAAGTGTCATAAACATCCAACATGGAACTCAAATGAGAAGAGAACAATACAAATATTCCAATTCCTTCAACGTTATCTTTAGTCCAATCGAGGAAAATTGGCGAGTTGAAAGTATAAAGCAAACGGTAATGACGTTTACCTCAATTGTTGTTCCATCTCGAAGCTTATTTATTTTTGTTTGGGAAAAATTTCAACTGGTAATGAATCAAGAGCTTGTGCAAAAGCTGCTATGGAATAATAAAATCTCAAAATGGCAGGACGAACTACCAATATTTCCGGCGCTGAAAGTTATTCTTTCACTGCCACATAATTTGGGTTGTATCACGGGGAAAACAGCAATCACAATAATTTGTTCCGAATATTGTCCTTTTTATCCAATTCTTGCAAACGGGTTTGATAAATTGTTAGGCAGGACAGACATGTATGCACTTCATCGATCGCTTTTTTGGAACGCGAACGGAAAGGAACTTCGCGCACTGGCACTTTTTCATTCGGATTTCCATCAGTTTATGGAAAAGATGCCCAAAAAGGATTGTATTAACCAAAAAAGTCGCGTAAATTATAGATGCCTAAGTTACCTCATGACATTTTACAGCTTGTCGGCAATCCACAACTTTTCACTTTCCCTAATTGCCGACACTGAAGACAACGACAGAATTTATCATCACTTTTATTATTCAGGTCCTGAAATACTCAAGGAAGGGTCTGCCTTACGGAAGCCGACCATATTTAGAGTGAGTCGTATACATTTTAGCAGTTTCGATTCCAGAACAATTGTTTATTGTCCCAAAACGAATGAATTCAAAGAAACGCTGGCCAACTTTTCATTGTGGTACGAACCCTTCAGCTTTGAAATCTGGATGGCAACAATGAGTGTTCTCTGCTTTGCAATACTTTGCTGCTACCGGCATCACAAAAATGCTTGGAAAATAGTTGAGGAAATGTTAGGGTTTATCGCCGGTGTTTTTGGAGCATCAGTGAATCCTCGACATTTTGTCGTGATTTGTTCAATTGCTTTTCTAATGTCACAACTCTACTCAAATGGATTAACAAGCGTTATTACCGTCACTCCGGTACCAAAAGGCAAAATCAACACGATCAAAGAATTTGTGGAGCAAGGATACAAAATCATTTATGAACAATCGTTGCTTCTTTACCCTCCAAAAGAGGTATTTGGGGACGAATTCGATTTGTTAGGAGTATCTGTTAAAGAAGCTTTTCACGTGGTTGGAATCAAGGTTGACCATAAACAATACGTAAAAATGGTGCTGGAATTGGGTTCACAGTTCGGAAAAATCGATGCCACTTTAGGCTTGACAATAACTACGCCTTACATTCAAAACCTTTTGAGAAAAACTAGTGACAAAATTCAGTGTTTCCAGGTCCCTCAAACATTTGATACCCAGCTGTATAGTTTTTTTACCAAGACAGAAAATCAGTACTGGCTTAAAGAAAGCATCCAAAAAATAGTTGCATCTGGATTATTTTACAAGTGGAACGAGTGGAAAGATTGGCATTATCTACTTGTGGCAAAATTTCACCGTGTTATAGAAAGGGGAGAACCTGAGACAGTGGAAATAACAAAAATTAGAGCAGTGGCCGTATTCTGGACTGTAATGATGGCAATTTCGATTGGAGTATTTATAATAGAACTAAAAACTAGTTTATTCAAAATATGCACCTGGTTTGCAAAGCTATTGAGTCAAATTTTACGTGCATCCTTAGTATTCCCGACACGTTGTTGCTCTAAACTGACTAGCCCTTTGTATAGGCGAAATCGAATTCTGGTCGTTTTCCGCACTGCTGATAATAATTCGTAACGTTTTGGTAAGACTTAACTTCAACAAACTGACATTGAAAGCGATTGCTATCTAACAAATGACTACTTCTACTTTTACTAATTGCTACTCTTGACTTCCTAGGTTGACAACTCTTGGTCTATATGTCGGATGTCTCAACCAAATAATTTCAATGCAAATCGCACAATTAGGAGGTACAATTATTGTACTTTTTACAATTGTTAGTACAAACGTTTTCACTACAAAAGTTTTTTGCGCTTTTGCTGCAATAATTGTTGCCATAAAGTTTCCTATGCCAGAAAACACCAGTTGCAATTGTGGTATTCTACATTCGTAGCCGTCCGATTTTTACAGCGTACATTTGCCTTTCTCGCCAAATGCTGTTTTTTAATTAGCTCTCGAAGCCCAAACATTACAAAAAAAGATGTAAACCAAATATCTTGCAATTACAAATTTTCCGGTGAATTTATGGTGAAAATAGATAATTGATTTTTTGCGGTCATGACAGCCCCACTCCCCTGATGGAGTCTTTAGCCATCGCTCTTTTGTGTTATGGTTGATTCTGTCTGGCTGAGCGGAAGTCTACTGCATCTGTGTCTACTCTTCTTTTACGATAATTAAATATGGAACCAAACGTCTTTGAGTCAGCTCAGAAGAACGAAAGGGATTGCAAGTCGTTTCCTTTTTTCGTTGGATAAACGGTTTACCGTGCATAAAAGTTTATTTTACACGTTTTCGAATTGCGGACTCATTGGAAACTTTGATCAAGATTCTAACAAACAAAATATGCAATAGATATGAATGGTAACTTTCTCTAACTCTCTTAGAAATGATAGCTGCCTGTTTACTAGCGGTTTTGCTCACTGCAACATCACAGGCTGTTTGATACGTATTTTTCCACACTTGAATACAAACTGGGAGAATTACGCACTTTACTTCTTGGATTCCACTAAAATCGCAAATGACAGCCTTGTTCCAGATCCAACATTGTTGCCGAGTTTCATAAACACCAAGGATGGAACAGAACCGAAGAGCGAACATCACAGCTATTCCAACACGTTTAATCTGGTCATTAGTCCCATCATGCTTGGAGATAATTTCACTAGTATGAACAGAACTGTGAGTACTTTTAGCGACCTTCTTGTACCGTAACGTACCATTTTCATCTTTGTGTGGGATTATTCTGCTGTATCCAAACTATCTAGACTAGCACTCAATCGCGCCAATAAAATTATTTTGGCACGTAAATTTGCAAATTTTTCCAGCCCTTAAGGCTATTCTCACATTTCCCCAAACATTTGAGTGCAGACCAGAAAACGTTTTAGTCACAATAATCTGCCAAGGATACTGTTCCTCTGCTCCAATTCTTGCTACGGCGTTTGCAAACATCATGCAGTTTGCAAACAGCAAGTGGAGCCACCCCGATTTATACACCCTGCACCATTCTCTCTCTGGCTTGGTAACGGAAAGGAACTTCCTGCTTTAGTAAAAGTGAGTTCTGATGTGTTTCAATTCAACCGAAAACACACAAAACGCTTGTCTAAGCAAACCATGCCGGATGAATCACAGATGCGACCGAGATATCATGACACTTCATCTTTTATCGGCAATCCACAACATTTCATCAAAACTTGGAAACCCACTTAAAATTTCAATTTAATTATATTTATCAAGGTCCTGAAATAATTCTTCCGCAAGTTTCATTTCGGAATTTAGGTCTATATAACGCTGGTAGAATGCATTTTCACAGTGTTGACTCAAATACCGTTGCTTATTGCCCCAGGAAAAAAAATTTTAAAGGAATTCTTGTAAACTGACTAATAGTTGTATCTAAGTAATATATGTTTTTATTTAATGATTTTTTAAAATTTAATGTGCTTTTATTGAAACAAATCAATATGAATATTTTCTTCGTAAATAAAAAAATACCTTCCAGATCTGTGATGAAAATTATCGGTATGAGAAGACATGTTTTGATTAGAATTTTATTCCTTGTCGAGCTTTGTGTGTCAAACTTAACACCTTCATTAAATTAGACAAAGTATCAAAATCCTTCCAGATCCTCAGTTTAAATTTCCTACGCAATCCTTTGCCTGGCCAGAATAGGTTGTTGCGTATCATCCGACAAAAAATTGCTGCACATCCTTGATGATTTTTTTATTGCGAAATTACCAAGTTCGGGGGGTCCTACTTTTTCTTCTAAATTTCAGAGTGTTGACAATCTCCAAGCTGCCCAGTTTATCAGATATGAGTTTGTAAGACATACTACGATTTTAGTGGCCCGATCTAATATTTTGGAATTGGCAAGACCATAAGGGATCTTTTTACTACCTTAGATTCCAATTCATCCATATTCACATGCATATAACAGTTAGTTTAAACGGTTGTTACACACATATTTTATTGATTTCTTAAATGTTAAATACGATCACTAGTTTTTAAGTACTTGCTATCAGAGCGGCAGAATACCTTGATTCGACTGAGAATTGCCTAAGTCGTTAGCTCAATTTTTGATATAATTCAAATCCAACATCTTAACTAAAAAATTCAAACTAATAGCATTCTGCAATTCTTCACTGAATCATGTAAGGGCAGTCAGTGCTTGGACCCCAAATTTGGGGTCCAAAGTCCATTTTTTAGCTTTAAAATTTCATAACCTTTTTTGCGGTGAACGCACACGGTGAAAAGTTTCTAAATTTAACGAAGTTGCTAAATCTGATTTTTAGATGTTGTTACTCCTCAACAGATTTTGTTACACAACTATTTTCTATAAAATTGACCGTTAGACCCCATATTTGGGGTCCCGGACCCCAAATTTCGGGTCCAAAACGACACTAACTAAATCAGGTGGCTTATAAATAGGACCCCAAATTTGGATTCTGAGCACTGACTGATGCGGTTCCGAAACTACTTGTAAGATAATAAATCCAGATCCTGTTAAAATCTAGGTGACTGCTTTTTACCGCTAATATTTACTTGTATTTTGCGTGAAAAAAATAATATAATAACTAAGCTGATAAATATAACGGCGGTCATTATAAATCCGGACTGTGTAAAATATGGGTTATTTATAAACTTACTTATTAGTAAAGTAATTTAACAAACGCTTTCACCATTTTAAGATTAACTGTAAAATCCTAACAAACAAGTAAACTATTTAATTACAGCACGAGAAAAGTGGTTACGTGGGTTATGTTAATAAAATTTATGCTAAATAACCTACAGTTGTGCAAAGGTTCAGAGATTTCTTTTGTGCTAGAAGGTTTAACGTAACTCCTAACCAGCATATTTGTGAAAAGTTACATAATTATTTACTTCAAGCTTGCATAAACTAATATTACTGCCTACTTATAGTTACTTATTATTCCTTCAAATTCGTCAGGACAACTACCATACTTTTTCTTAAACAGCGTGTCCATCGAAAACTTAGCAAAGTTTTCCCTGTTTGTCTAATTTCATAAAGAAAAACAAGTATTGGTAACGCTGACAATGACAGATGAAGAAAAAACAGCGCCCTTATATTGCCATACAGTGAAACTGCGCTGTAACCTCTGACTTCACTCTTTGCATTTAATAATTGATCCCGATATGTTTCAACCCTGTGAATCCACTCTTTCCAAACATGCACCAAGCCTGACTCTAATATTCCATGCACCCTTCTCAGAAACATGGTAGCTGGCCAAGGAATATTTCCAAAAGCCCAGTTCTCCTTCATGTCTCCATATGAATCCTTGCTCATTGTGAGACGACCTGCCATTCCGGATGGACCTTGTTAATCCGTCTTTGAAGCTGATAACGAGCTTTATCTAGGTTTTCAATAGTATCAACATATGCTTCCTTTTTGCATTCACCAATGCTATCCAGAATTTTTTTAGCCAAATTCAATTTCTCCATTAATTTTTTGTTATCCCAACTGTTTTTTCTGTTTTCAATTTTAGATACCCTTTTCTCTGCCTCCTTTTTAGTAAGATTTAAATTGTTGACAAAAAAGAGCAACGAAAATATGGTATCAGTGAAACGAAGGTTTACGGGTAGTGAATTTTCGTGGGTGTTCACAATCCAATTTCCCAGTATCCCGGCTTGTTTAATGATAGCTTCTATTATTCTATCTTGATCTATTAACGCAGGAGGTGATTTAACGGTGAAGTTCTTACTAAAAAGTTGCTCAAAAGTGTCAACTCTTTTTATTGGCAATGGAGCCGTGAGCATGTTAATATTATCTCCAAGATAGGCGTTTGTAATAACCACTCCCACCAAAGCCCAGGTACCTCCAATCCACTTAATTTTGTTCACGGCTGAGCTACCTTGTCCCAGAAGAACGTCCCATGTGAAAGCAACATTCATAAAGGAGCCACCAACCCGTTTCCTGGCAATATACTGTGACACAAGTAAAATATAATGCAGGGCTGTCCCACTTGCAATCGATGCCAGCACTAATAATGCCAAAAGGGCCACTCAAACGCTGCCACCAAACCAGTAAGTGAAAGCCAAGTTTGCTTAACTATTGGAGCACATGTTATGAACTGAACTTTTGTCAGTCTGCCCTGGTAGCCTAGCGATTCTGTTAGCAGTATGTTTATCAATACAGGATAATAAAAAGGAAAAATGTAACTTAAGTATGCTAAGTTTTCTTCTTCCATTCCAAACAAAGTTGAATTAGGAGCTATGAACCCGAGTACAATTGATTGAATTATCTGCTCGTGTTTCAATTTCCTTCGTTGTTTCTTCGATTTTAACAAATTTTTTATGTAAAAGCCATTCATGTCTCTGTGATACTTGGGAGATGGAGAAAGAAATATGATGTTGCGTTTGCAATCCTCAGATTACCTCTAATGTACTCCAAGTCCGTCCAAGTCTTGGTTGCTGTATCGCTGTACTGTATCATATTAGGTAGCATTGCTTTCATTTCTATTTCAACTCTAACGCAAGAAATGTAAACAAATTTGGAAAATAGTTTCTGAAATTTACAGGAATTTAGAATCCGTTCCCACCATTCCTTGTAGTTGTGACAACTGACAATTCTTTTCTCAGTTACTTTGTTAATTCGCTCTGAAACTGAGTATTGAAGCCTAAAACGGAGCTTGGTTGGTTGTATAAAACTATTGATGTCAAAAATATCCAAAGGAATGGTCCATTGAGTGTCAATTTTGAACATTTTTTCGTAAAAGTACTGCGTTTGAGCTTGGTATTTCAAAACATGAACAAAAAACAATCCGGATTTCGCCATGTTATATTCATGCCTCTTACCTTCAAACCGGTGATCAAATATTGTGTCCAAGGCCGTGACTTTAAACGCATTGCTTTTTGTTCCTGGAGCTATAAATTCGTATGGAAATGTCCACGTCTTGCAATTTAGAGGGTCGATATATACCTGCACATAGCAGTTTTGCCTTGGAGTAGGTTGAGCTCGGAATTTGAATTCTTGGAGTTTGGGTTTGAGAACAAATCCTTTGCTGTTGCAAAACATGTCACCACCACTTTTGCTTGGACATCTTGGCGCCCGTTTAACAAGCTGTAGCGTAATCTAGAAAGTATTATTGGGGCGCGTTGGAATGGCTCCAGGTTATGAGCCATCTTTATTGGAATTCGGAGGTATATTCAGTGGTTTAAAAACACATGAAATAGAACAGTGCTGAAAACAACGAGGTCTTCCTCCATTCTTAGTAGATTTTTGCGGAGTGATTTTCCTACGTGGGTGAACAATGCTGAAAAGGTTTGAGTAGTTTGCAATTGTACGAAAAATATGGAACCATATTTATAACTGTATTCATATTGGTATTAAATAAAGGTCTTGCCAGCCTCGTAGAATGAAATAATCGTTTGAGCTTTCCTGTATGATTTATAGAAATGTGATTTGTTTCGTGTGGAAAGTTTCACCAGTTATCTGTCGTATTGATGAAGCGTGACTGCAGGGAAGTAATTGTCTGAGAGGGTTTGCAGGGGCACACGCTCTTACAAGTAGACAACCGATCGATCCATATAAATCCAACATATATAACTCGCCCTAGACGAGGACTGTCTACTTGTAAGCTCGTGTGCCTCTGCAAACCCTCTCAGACAAATTACTTCCCTGTCAGACACGCATTATCAATACAACTGATAGCTGGTGAAACTTTCTATACAAAACGAATCAAATTTCTATAAATCATACAGGAAAGCTCAAACGATTATTTATCATTCTGCGAGGCTGGCAAGACCTTTATTTAAATACCAATATGAATACAAGTTTAAAATTATGTTTCCATATTTTTCGTACAATTGCAAACTACTCAAACCATTTCTGCATTGTTCACCCACGTAGGAAAATCACTCCGCAAAAATCTACTAAGAATGGAGGAAGACCTCGTTGTTTTCCAGCCCTGTTCTATTCATGTTGTTTAAACCACCTGAATATACCTCCGAATTCCCATAAAGATGGCTCCTACACCTGGAGCCATTCCAACGCGCCCCAATAATACTTTCTAGATTACGCTACAGCTTGTTAAACGGGCGCCAAGATGTCCAAGCAAAAAGGTGGTGGTGACATGTTTTGCAACAGCAAAGGATTTGTTCTCAACCCAAACTCCAAGAATTCAAATTCCGAGCTCAGCCCACTCCCAAGGCAAACTGCTATGTGCAGGTATATATCGACCCTCTAAATTGCAAGACGTGGACATTTCCATACGAATTTATATCTCCAGGAACAAAAAGCAATGCGTTTAAAGTCACGGCCTTGGACACAATATTTGACCACCGGTTGAAGGTAAGAGGCATGAATATAACATGGCGAAATCCGGATTGTTTTTTGTTCATGTTTTGAAATACCAGGCTCAAACACAGTACTTTTACGAAAAAATGTTCAAAAATTGACACTCAATGGACCATTCCTTTGGTTTTTTTGACATCAATAGTTTTATACAACCAACCAAGCTCCGTTTCAGGCTTCAATACTCAGTTTCTGAGCGAATTAGCAAAGTAACTGAGAAAAGAATTGTCAGTTGTCACAACTACAGGAATGGTGGGAACGACTCTAAATTCCTGTAAATTTCAGAAAACTATTTTCCCAAATTGTTTACATTTCTTGCGTTAGAGTTGAAATAGAAATGAAAGCAATGCTACCTAATATGCTACAGTACAGCGATACAGCAACCAAGACTTGGACGGACTTGGAGTACATTAGAGGTGAATCTGAGGATTGCAAACGCAACATCATATTTCTTTCTCCATCTCCCAAGTATCACAGAGACATGAATGGCTTTTACATTAAAATTTGTTAAAATCGAAGAAAACAACGAAGGAAACACGAGCAGATAATACAATCAATTGTACTGGGGTTCATAGCTCCTAATTCAACTTTGTTTGGAATGGAAGAAGAAAACTTAGCATACTTAAGTTACATTTTTCCTTTTTATTATCCTGTATCGATAAACAAACTGCTAACAGAATCGCTAGGCTACCAGGGCAGCTGACAAAAGTTCAGTTCATAACATGTGCTCCAGTAGTAAAGCAAACTTGGGTTTCACTTACTGGTTTAGTGGCAGCATTTGAGTGGCCCTTTTGGGCATTATTAGTGCTGGCATCGATTGCAAGTGGGACAGCCCTGCATTATATTTTACTTGTGTCACAGTATATTGCCAGGAAACGGGTTGGGTGGCTCCTTTATGAATGTTGCTTTCACATGGGACGTTCTTCTGGGACAAGGTAGCTCAGCCGTGAACAAAATTAAGTGGATTGGAGGTACCTGGGCTTTGGTAGGAGTGGTTATTACAAACGCCTATCTTGGAGATAATATCAACATGCTCACGGCTCCCTTGCCAATAAAAAAAGTTGACACATTTGAGCAACTTTTTAGTAAGAAATTCACCGTTAAATCACCTCCTGCGTTAATAGATCAAGATAGGATAATAGAAGCTATCATTAAACAAGCCGGGATACTGGGAAATTTGATTGTAAACAACCACGAAAATTTACTACCCGTAAACCTTCGTTTCTCTGATACCATATTTTCGTTGCTCTTTTTTGTCAACAATTTAAATCTTACTAAAAAGGAGGCAGAGAAAAGGGTATCTAAAATTGAAAACAGAAAATACAGTTGGGATAACAAAAAATTAATGGAGAAATTGAATTTGGCTAAAAAATATTCTGGATAGCATTGGTGATGCAAAAAGGAAGCATATGTTGATACTATTGAAAACCTAGATAAAGCTCGTTATCAGCTTCAAAGACGGATTAACAAGGTCCATCCGGAATGGGCAGGTCGTCTCACAATGAGCAAGGATTCATATGGAGACATGAAGGAGAACTGGGCTTTTGGAAATATTCCTTGGCCAGCTACCATGTTTCTGAGAAGGGTGCATGGAATATTAGAGTCAGGCTTGGTGCATGTTTGGAAAGAGTGGATTCATAGGGTTGAAACATATCGGGATCAATTATTAAATGCAAAGAGTGAAGTCAGAGGTTACAGCGCAGTTTCACTGTATGGCAATATAAGGGCGCTGTTTTTTCTTCATCTGTCATTGTCAGCGTTACCAATACTTGTTTTTCTTTATGAAATTAGACAAACAGGAAAACTTTGCTAAGTTTTAAATGGATACGCTGTTTCAGAAAAAATAGGGTAGTTGTCCTGGCGAATTTAAAGGAATAATAAATTACTATAATTAAGTAATAATATTGGTTTATGCAAGCTTGAGGTAAATAAATATATGACTTTTCACAAATATGCTGGTTAAGAGTTACGTAATCCTTATAGCACAAAAGAAATCTCTGAACGTTTCCACTACCGTATGTTATTTAGCCTTAATTTTATTAACTTAACCACTTTTCTAGTGCTAGAGTAAAATAGTTTGCTTGTTTTTTATGATTTTACAGTTTATTTAAAATGGTGAAAGCGTTTGTTAAATTACTTTACTTATAAATAAATTTATAAATAACCCATATTTTACCGAGTCCGGATGTATATTGACCACCGTTATATTTATCAGCTCAGTTACCATGTTATTTTTTCAACTGAAAATACAAGTAAATCAGAGGTTGCAATTATCCGCGGAGAAAATAAAATTATCCATGGATAATGGTAAAAAATGGATTAATCCGGATAAATATGGATAAAATAGGATTTATATATAACGCATGGATAATATACCTAACTCACATTGTTATGTATCAGTTACTATACGTACAACTGCATCTGATACAAACAAAGAATTCGTCAACACTGACTATATTATTTGCACACTAATTCGTTAACATAAGTAACATTGTCTAAACAATGAAAACAATCATCTTATCTTAACGGAAGTCAATAAGAATCTTTTACACATGTAAAATATTAACAGTTTTAATACAAGTTATTTTTGCCAGTCCTTGTTTTATACACTAATAGTAATTCTGATTACTCAAATACCATTAATTTTGATGAATTATGGCAACAGAAACATTTCTGATGAAGAGAAATAGCACAGACAGCTTGGTTTATGCATTTACGTGCATGTAACATTAAAAGTAAATTTAAATTTGTTTTTCTCCACTAAATCCACATGAAGTCAGGTGGATAGGAGACGGTTTTATCCGGATTTAAACCGTTTTTATCCATCCACATTAAAATCCACCTGCAATCTCTGAAGTAAATATTAGCGGTAAAAAGCAGTCAACTAGATTTTTACAGGAGTAGGGCATTATTATCTTACAAGTAGTTTCGGAACCCTATATATGATTCAGTGAAGAACTGCAGAATGTTCAAATGTTGGATTTGAATTATATCAAAAATTGAGTTACATAGGCAATTCTCTGTCGAATCAAGGTTTTCTGCCACTCTGATAGCAAATACTTAAAAACTAGTAATCATATTTAAAATTTAAGAAATGAATAAAATATAAATTATTTAACAAAACTTTAAACTAACGGAAAGTAGTCTGCAATAGCATCGGCATTTCGGTATTCATCCAGTGTGCCGCATAGTGTGTTAAAGAACAACAAATTTTCTAATAATATAAACTGCAAAATAAAATATTGAATGTTCAAAAATATATTAAACACATTAGCTGCTATTGGATTAGTGGAAAAAATACCTACCGCAGAAATCAAGCCTTCTTTGTTACAATTAACATACTTGTTTCGCTCAAATGCTTTGAAACTCTCTGACGTTTTGACCCTCCATCAACAGTCTGAGAGTCATTCCTCGGAAGAATTGGAGCAGCATCACTAACAGCGTTGGCCATTGTTTTAATCCGTTTTCAACCTTATACTTTCTCTTCAAACATTCCATTTCTAGCGTTACACCGAATTCGCCTTCTTCTGTTTTCCTGTCTCGTCTATAACGGATTTGTCGGATTCATCATTCTCCTGTGAATTTCCAGTCTCGTCTATAATCAAATCACCGAGTTCTCCGTCATCTAGCACCGTTTTATTTGAGTTATTTGATTGAATTTCCGGATTCAGATTCTTCAGAATCAGAATCAAGTTGGACGATTTCCATGG
>LJIJ01004150.1:0-15823 GCA_001718145.1 Orchesella cincta
GTTTTGTAATCGCAGCAGAATAATGCCAATGCAAATACTCAGGCAAGTTTTGAAAGACTCCATAATAATACTTTCAAGTGTCACAATGCCCCTGTTTTCACGTTTTGTGCTACCTATGGTAAAGCAAACTGAAGTTCTTTCCCTCTTTATTACAATTCAATTTACATAACCTGAAAGTTCCATGTAATTGAATTTCAACTAAATCCCGTTGAGTTTTCGTGAAATATTTAATGAGTGTTGGGTAATTCATAAAGGCCGAGTCTCCTGCAGAAAGTAAGTATGACTTTAAAAACACAACTCACGATACCGATACCACGATATCCGGAAAACTCGCGATAATTTCAATGAAAGTATCCCATCAATTCGGAGTATTCTAAAAGCTTATAAGTTATGTAACCTAAAGATGCAGCAAAAAACGTTTCATTGACATTAGTTTTAGTAGCAGCGGCTAAGATAAGCACGCACTTTCTTGCCAACATCATTCACCCAGATAGCATCTACCTGTATAATGCTTCGTACCTAATTAACTCAACAGGGCTTTCCCATGCTCATTATCCGCTTAGTTGCAGAATTGTTAATTAGTCACGGGTTAAAACTCGTGCCATATTGCTGCGTTATTTTCGTATCGCTAAATTAGAAATGCACACATAGTCATGATATGACTGGGTCTAGTGAGATCTCATAACAAAATTAAGCATAGTATGAAGATTATAATGCTTTGTGTGGAACATGTTGATGAAATGATATCCAATTCCTGAGGAAAGTTGACAGGAATAATTATATAGGACACATTTTTCTAGCGTCAGATGAGCGAAAGTGGATTCAAAAGGCGAGAAAATTGCAGGAGAGTCTCCAACAGGACAATGCGAAAATTGCGGCTAACGAATCCTATTGCTGAAGGGGGGCGGGGGGGGCGGGGGGGGGGGGGGGGGGGGGGGGGGGGGGGGGGGGGGGGGGGGGGGGGGGGGGGGTGGGGGGGGGGCGGGGGGGGAGGGGGGGGGGGGGGGGGGGGGGGGGGGGGGGGGGGGGGGGGGGGGGGGGGGGGGGGGGGGGAGGGGGGGGGGGGGGGGGGGGGGGGGGGGGGGGGGGGGGGGGGGGGGGGGGGGGGGGGGGGGGGGGGGGGGGGGGGGGGGGGGGGGGGGGGGCGGGGGGGGGGGGGGGGGGGGGCGGGGGGGGGGGGGGGGGGGGGGGGGGGGGGGGGGGGGGGGGGGGGGGGGGGGGGGGGGGGGGGGGGGGGGGGGGGGGGGGGCGGGGGGGGGGAGGGGGGGGGGGGGGGGGGGGGGGGGGTGGGGGGGGGGGGGGGGGGGGGGGGGGCGGGGGGGGGGGGGGCGGGGGGGGGGGGGGGGGGGGGGGGGGGGGGGGGGGGGGGGGGGGGTGGGGGGCGGGGGGGGGGGGGGGGGTGGGGGGGGGCAGTCAAGATGTCAATCAAAGGTTAGAAATGGCAATGCCTACCATTTGGTGCGTGATGTTTGCTAGCTGAGTGTGTGAGTTTGTGGTATGCACCTTGTCATCCAATATTTGCAGGCTTGGTGGCTGAGCTCAAGAAGTAGAACCTGTGGCAAGAGGGAAAGTAGTGTCGCTGGAATGATGGACTACTTTCTCCATTCACGCGTAAAAATAGTTGAGCTTAATGCCATTCAAAATCTTATGAAAGCTTGAAACATATAAACATTTTCAAATAGGTAGTTTCACTACCTTTTAGCAATAATTTGTAACATAATTTAGTTATAAATTTATATATAATTAGTAATGTTTAAATTGATTTTCTAATTTACAATTAAACCCAACGTTTTTTAGAAACAACAACAGATTCCTTGCGATGCTCCATAACTTAAAATTGTTTCAGTGGTGGATATACTGAAGATACTCAAAAACTTTTAAGTTTTCTACCGTAAATTTATATTGCGACATTGTTTCGTAAGTTAAATTCGTGTTCATCGTTTATGAGTGATAAAGCGATGGTACTAAATGTACAAAACTAAAACTCTTTACAATCTCATGCATATTCTACGTAAGGCTTGAAAATATTTTGCTTAAGTCGTTCGATAAATTAGAAATGTATTGATTGAAATTTCTCGTGACGAAGGAAAAATAAAAATTTTTTTTAACGCAACCATTCATTATTAATAATCAAGTGATCGTTATGCATGATATGGTTTTCCATCAGTACAGGTTAAAATGGATTTTAACCTGAAATGATACACACATTGCTACTTGCGAAGTTCATAAATAAAGACTGCTGTACCTAAATATTATGAAACGCTCGATGTAAAACAAATTATAGATACCAATACCAAATAGGAAAGCACGAGGTTTTTTTATGCATAAAATGCTTCCATATGGACAGCTATGCAACCCACTTATATACACTAATACTTTGCCTCTGCACGCAATATAATGTTACTTTCCCATCGCATCGCCACAAAACTTGCCTGATTGGAAATAGTCGTGATTGTAGATTTGATATGGTCACAACTAAAAATATACTCCTGTCAATAAAACACTACACTATCGCATTATATCAGCAATAATGTATTTACGAAGAAGTGAAAGTGTGCGATCCGAGTACATTTTATTATTTCTGTGTTTCATGAAATATCTTTGAATACATATGAAATTCTGCTATTACTGTCTGGTAAGTAGTAAATCTGAGTACAAAATTAACAAATCCATTTAAAATCAAGAAGAATAAGCCTATTCAATTCATTTCTGTTTCATGGTTTATTCACACCGTTAGGGTTTCCAGAATAAGCATGGAATTCAATCTAATGAAAAGCTCAAGATCCATCATCTTTTTAGTCACAACCGTTTATTTTTATTATGTTACTTTTTGTTACCAAATATACAACATGGAATTACAGAGTTCGGACCAAGTCAGAGGAGGCGAAGCTCCTACAGGAAATCAAGATGTGAAGAAACAGCTCCTTTCCATAAGGTCTCATCTACCATCACCAACCAATGAAAAAATCAAAAGGAACTTGGAAATTGAGCTAGCAAACTTGACCAACATAGTTGAGCTGTACGCCAAAGCTGTGAAAACGCCTGGATTCGGGCTAATTCAGAATCTCAAAAGTTTCCTATCAGCTCCCGTTTCGGCAGAGAACAGGGTGAAGGAAAGGGCAGAGCTAGGGAGACTTGTACAACAGAATTCACAACTTGCAAAATCCAGTGGATTGTGCTAATGCACGAAAACTTCTATGCAATGCAGATTATTGTAATAATTTACTTTATCAAATATTTAGAGAAAACTGGTATCATTATAAGAATTTTAAAACACTTTTTAGCTTGCGGATTTGGATGCATCGTTCATCACATCATTTACTGCCTAATGACAGCGTACTCACCAACCGAACCTTAATCTTGAACCTAAAAGTTAAGTACGAAGGGCCTTCTTGGAACCAAATATTTTTACCTCTCAGTAACACTTGTCGAAATCCACATGGCTCCTCATATGGAACGTGGGGGGAAAAGGAACCAATATTTCAACACAAGTGCTGATGGTAGGAACCTACGCAGCAATGGACATCAAACCCCCTTGGATTTGCTATATCCTACAAAAGTGCCTTTGGAAATTCACAAGACTTGAGAGAGTTTCTAGTGACCCTGTTATGTGGTGGGTGGGGCAGTTTGCGTCTTTTGTCTTAAGACTCAGGCAAGAAACGGAAATAATGCTAATCAATGCCAAGGCCATGTTAAACCAAAGTTTCATGGGAAATTCAATCACAAATATATCTTTTATTAGAGTTGGAGTTCACGTTCGTCGTACAGACAAGCTTATTGTAGAAGCGAAATCGTATCCATTGGAGGAATATTTGTGGCATGTGGAGGAGTACATCAAAAGTTCGAGATAAGATGAGGGTTTCCACACATGGGAAACGTAATTCTAGCTTCAGATGAACCCAAAGTCATTCAGAAAGCAAGGAAGTTAGAGAAAATATCAAAAATTCAAAATTAAATTTGGGCTAATGAATCAATTGCTAAAATAATCAGAAAAGGTCAACATGCGTTTTAGAAATGGAATGCTTCCAATTCTGTTGGACGTGATGTTGTTAGCGGAGCGTGAGTTTGTGGTATGCACCTTCTCCTCCAATATTTGCAGGCTAGTAGCTGAGCTCAAAGAAGCGAACGCTGAAGCAAGAGGGAAAGTGTGTCGTTGGATGTTGGCTTTCATTTTATTCCATTTATACGTAAAATTAGGTGATGCGAGTCACTGTGAAAGAATGTGTAATGAAAACTGCATTTTTACCCTTGTGCTAATTTCATCTGTTTTGAAGATATTTCAATATATTTTAGTGTTAATTTATAATTGCTACACATTTTGCAAGAAACTGAATAATATCTTGGTTCTATTTCCATCCTAACACAGAGCTGTGCATTCATGTTAACCACCGACCACAAATCCGTACCACCGACTACACCACCACCAATATACCACCAACTACCGAGTACCACAAGAGATTTTTAAACTACCGACTACCTACCACAGTACACTTTTTTTCTTCCCAACAATATGCAATAATTTTTTCCAGTTGTTTCTCATTAGTTGTTTCCAAAATCAAATAACTGAAAATACAAACTATTGTATTATCATGGTTTAAAAATGTTCGATAGGTGCTAGAAAAATTCAGTTAGCAAATTGCGTTGGCATTATGCATAGTAAAATTGAGGGTTAAAAAATGGGAAACTCGACAATTAAGTATTGGCTAGCCTTTTAATATTGGAATTTCAATAAACGATATTGTCTTGAAATGAAAGGCATCTGAATAAGCGACGTTGATTTATGAAAAATGAAAATAAGTACATTCACTTTCGACGTTTGAATAAAAACACAATTATCATCAATAAGTATGTGTATGGACATAAGTTCATTTTAGATCAAAAATTAAGTCATAAGTTTATTCCGTTAACTGTTGTATTTCACAAGTGATCAGTACCTACCACACACATAATTACACATGATACACATAATGTGCATGTTAATTGAAAGACAAGATGCATAAAAAATAGCTGCTTCAATCATTGACCAGTTTGCTTCCGTTAATTTAAAATAACACAGCTACTACTATACTCCGTAACTTTACATGCAACGATGTTTTGTCACTTATCTAGCATAAAATAATATTTAAAAGCCGAAACATTTTATGCCAACTTTTTCCAGCAGCAAATAATTTTAAATGAATCCGGGCCAACCCAAAAGGCTTCATTCCATCTGGTGCTACGTACTTATTCACTTGGTATTCATTCAAAATTTCATAGTCGTTTTCGCGTCCAATTTGCTAAAATATAACATTTCAAGTATATCATTACTGAAATCTTCTAACACCAGTCGGAGCTCATTTCAGATAAACAGTGGCTTACTTTAGTTAGAGGATTACTGTTTTGTTGTAAAGATTCCTTCAAAGTTGTGCTCTCTAGCAATTAAACAGGTTCTGCTCCTCCATCAGCTCGATGAGTGAAACCCTCTCGGATTCGTCCAAATCTTCGAAACGCCGATCATAAAACTATGAAGTAGTTTTCCCTTGCCTTGTGGTAAGCGTGGCCTTTGTTGAACTCACTGATTCTGATGACATGGTTTTAAAGAAAAAACTCCTACTTGATATACAACTGAAAGATTTACATTTTCCTGAGGATGTATCAGTTTTATTTGCATACCCAACAGTCCATTACGTAATCAGCTCTTTGCTGGACTCTGCTTCAGCTGGCTCGTCATAAACATCAAAATTTAAACCAACAGCGACCGGCTTTCCATCTACCCTTCGGTCGTACCATAACCTGAATGTGTTTTAAATTTTCGATGTTTATGGACGATGCCAGCTGAAGCAGAGTCCAGCAAAGAGCGTGGATTACGTAATGGATGTTGGGTATGCAAATGAAACTGATACATCCTCAGGAAAATGTAAATCTTTCAGTTGTATATCAAGGTAGGAGTTTTTTCTTTAAACCATGTCATCAGAATCAGTTGAGTTTCAACAAAGGCCACGCTTACCACAAGGCAAGGGAAAACTACTTCATAGTTTTATGATCGGCGTTTCGAAGATTTGACGAATCCGAGAGGGTTTCACTCATCGAGCTGATGGAGGAGCGAACCTGTTAATGCTAGAGAGCACAACTTTGAAGGAATCTTTACAACAAACAGTAATCCTCTAACTAAAGTAAGCCACTGTTATCTGTACTGAGCTCCGACTGGTGTTAGAAGATTTCAGTAATGATATACTTGAAATGTTATATTTTTAGCAAATTGGAAGCGAAAACGACTATGAAATTTTGAATGAATACCAAGTGAATAAGTAGCGTAGCACCAGATGGAATGAAGCCTTTTGGGTTGGCCCCGGATTCATTTAAAATTATTTGCTGCTGGAAAAGTTGGCATAAAATGTTTCGGCTTTTAAAATATTATTTGTATGCATAGATATAGGTGACTAAAACATCGTTAGCATGTATAAGTTACGGAGTTAGTAGTAGCTGTGTTTTTTAAATTAACGGAAGCAAACTGGTCTAACGATTGAAGCAGCTATTCTTTATGCATCTTGTCTTTCAATTAACATGCACATTATGTGTAGTCAATGTGTAATATGTGTGTGTAGGTACTGATCACTTGTGAAATACAACAGTTAACGAATAAACTTATGACTTTAATTTTGATCTAAAATGAACTTGTGTCCATACACATACTTATTGATCTATAATTGTGTTTTTATTCAAACTTCGAAAGTGAATGTACTTATTTTCATTTTTCATAAATCAACGTCGCTTATTCAGATGCCTTTCATTTCAAGACAATATCGTTTATGGAAAATTCCAATATGTAAAAGGCTAGCCAATACTTAATTGTCGAGTTTCCCATTTTTTAACCTCAATTTTACTATGCATAATGCCAACACAATTTGCTAACTGAATTTTTCTAGCACCTGTCCGAACATTTTAAACCATGATAATACAATAGTTTGTATTTTCAGTTATTTGATTTTGGAAACAAAACTAATGAGAAACAACTGGAAAAAATTATTGCATATTGTTGGGAAGAAAAAAAGTTGTACTGGTGGTAGGTAGTCGTTTTAAAAATCTCTTGTGGTACTCGGTAGTTGGTGGTATATGGTGGTGGTGTAGTCGGTGGTACGGATTTGGGTCGGTGGTTAACTACCATGAATGCACAGCTCTCTGTGTTAGGATGGAAATAACCAAGATATTATTCAGTTTCTTGCAAATGTGTAGCAATTATAAATTAACACTAAAATATATTGAAATATCTTCAAAACAGATGAAATTAGCACAAGGTAAAATGCAGTTTCATTACACATTCTTTCACAGTGACTCGCATCACCTAATTTTACGCATAAATGGAATAAAATGAAAGGCAACATCCAACGACACGACTTTCCCTCTTGCTTCAGCGTTCACTTCTTTGAGCTCAGCTACTAGCCTGCAAATATTGGAGGAGAAGGTGCATACCACAAACTCACGCTCCGCTAACAACATCACGTCCAACAGAATTGGAAGCATTCCATTTCTAAAACGCATGTTGACCTTTTCTGATATTTTAGCAATTGATTCATCAGCCCAAATTTTCAATTTTGAATTTTTGGATATTTTCTCTAACTTCCTTGCTTTCTGAATGACTTTGGGTTCATCTGAAGCTAGAATTACGTTTCCTATGTGTGGTAAACCCTCAATCTTATCTCGAATTTGATGTACTCCTCCACATGCCACAAATATTCCTCCAATGGATACGATTTCGCTTCTACAATAAGCTTGTCTGTACGACGAACGTGAACTCCAACTCTAATAAAAGATGTATTTGTGATTGAATTTCCCATGAAACTTTGGTTTAACATGGCCTTGGCATTGATTAGCATTATTTCCGTTTCTTGCCTGAGTCTTAAGACAAAAGACGCAAACTGCCCCACCCACCACATAACAGGGTCACTAGAAACTCTCTCAAGTCTTGTGAAAATTTCCAAAGGCACTTTTGTAGGATATAGCAAATCCCAAGGGGGTTTGATGTCCATTGCTGCGTAGGTTCCTACCATCAGCACTTGTGTTGAAATATTGGTTCCTTTTTCACCCCACGTTCCGTATGAGGAGCCATGTGGATTTCGACAAGTGTTACTGAGAGGTAAAAATATTTGGTTCCAAGAAGGCCCTTCGTACTTAACTTTTAGGTTCAAGATTAAGGTTCGGTTGGTGGAGTACGCTGTCATTAGGCAGTAAATGATGTGATGAACGATGCATCCAAATCCGCAAGCTAAAAAGTGTTTTAAAATTCTTATAATGATACCAGTTTTCTCTAAATATTTTGATAAAGTAAATTATTACAATAATCTGCATTGCATAGAAGTTTTCGTGCATTAGCACAATCCACTGGATTTTGCAAGTTGTGAATTCTGTTCTGTACAAGTCTCCCTAGCTCTGCCCTTTCCTTCACCCTGTTCTCTGCCGAAACGGGAGCTGATAGGAAACTTTTGAGATTCTGAATTAGCCGAATCCAGGCGTTTTCACAGCTTTGGCGTACAGCTCAACTATGTTGGTCAAGTTTGCTAGCTCAATTTCCAAGTTCCTTTTGATTTTTTCATTGGTTGGTGATGGTAGATGAGACCTTATGGAAAGAAGCTGTTTCTTCACCATCTTGATTTCCTGTAGGAGCTTCGCCTCCTCTGACTTGGTCCGAACTCTGTAATTCCATTGTTGTATATTTGGTAACAAAAAGTAACATAATAAAAAATAAACGGTTGTGACTAAAAAGATGATGGATCTTGAGCTTTTCATTAGATTGAATTCCATGCTTATTCTGGAAACCCTAACGGCTGTGAATAAACCATGAAACAGAAATGAATTGAATAGGCTTATTCTTCTTGATTTTAAATGGATTTGTTAATTTTGTACTCAGATTTACTACTTACCAGACAGTAATAGCAGAATTTCATATGTATTCAAAGATATTTCATGAGAACACAGAAATACAGATAAAATGTACTCGGATCGCACACTTTCACTTCTTCGTAAATACATTATTGCTGATATAATGCGATAGTGTAGTGTTTTATTGACAGGAATATATTTTTTAGTTGTGACCATATCAAATCTACAATCACGACTATTTCCAATCAGGCAAGTTTTGTGGCGATGCGATGCGAAAGTAACATTATATTGCGTGCAGAGGCAAAGTATAGTGTATATAAGTGGGTTGCATAGGTGTCCACTATGGAAGCTTTTTATGCACATAAAAAACCTCGTTTGCTTTCCTATTTGGTATTGGTATCTATAATTTGTTTTACATCGAGCGTTTTCATAATATTTAGGTACAGGCAGTCCTTTATTTGTGAACTCTTCGCAAGTAGCAATGTGTGTATCATTTCAGGTTATAAATCCATTTTAACCTGTACTGATGGAAAACCATATCATGCATAACGATCACTTGATTATTAATAATGAATGGTTGCGTTTAAAAAAACATTTTTATTTTTCCTTCGTCACGAGAAATTTCAATCAATAGATTTCTAATTTATCGAACGACTTAAGCAAAATATTTTTCAACGCTTATCGTAGAATATGCATGAGATTGTAAAGAGTTTTAGTTTTGTGCATTTAGTACCATTGCTCTTTATCTTTACTCATAAACGATGAACACGAATTTAACTTACGAAACAATGTCGCAATATAAATTTACGGTAGAAAACTTAAAAGTTTTTGAGTATCTTCAGTATATCCACCACTGAAACAATTTTAAGTTATGGAGCATCGCAAGGAATCTGTTGTTGTTTCTAAAAAACGTTGGGTTTAATTGTAAACTTAGAAAATCAATTTAAACATTACTAATTATATATAAATTTATAACTAAATTAATGTTACAAATTATTGCTAATAAAGGTAGTGAAACTACCTATTTGAAAATGTTTATATGTTTCAAGCTTTCATAAGATTTTGAATGGCATTTAAGCTCAACTATTTTTACGCGTGAATGGGAGAAAGTAGTAGCCATCATCCAGTGACACTACTTTCCCTCTTGCCACAGGGTCTACTTCTTTTAGCTCAGCCACCAGCCTGCAAATATTGGATGACAAGGTGCATACCACAAACTCACACTCAGCTAGCAAACATCACGTCACCAAAATGGGTAGCATTCCATTTCTAAACCTTTGATTGACATTCTTTGACTCCTCAGCAATAGATTCGTTAGCCCAAATTTTCCATTTTGTACTGTTGGAACTCTCCTGCAATTTTCTCGCCTTTTGAATCACTTTCGGCTCATCTGACGCTAGAAAATGTGTCCTATATAATTATTCCTGTCAACTTTCTCACGGAATTGGATATATTCATCAACATGTTCCACCACAAAGCATTATAATCTTCATACTATGCTTAATTTTGTTATGAGATCTCACTAGACTCCAGTCACATCACGAGTATGTGTGCACTTCTAATTAAGCGATGCGAAAAATAACACAACAATATGGCACGCGTTTCAACCCGTGACTTATTAGCAATTCTGCAACTAAGCGGATTATGAGCATGGGAAAGCCCTGTTGAGTTAATTAGGTACGAAGCATTATACAGGTAGATGCTATCTGGGTGAATGATGTTGGCAAGAAAGTGCGTGCTTATCTTAGCCGCTGCTACTAATATAAATGTCAATGAAACGTTTTTTGCTGCACTTTTAGGATACATAACTTATAAGCTTTTAAAGTTCTCCAATTGATGGCATACTTTCATGAAATTATCGCAAATTTCGCACTGGTATGATAAAGTCATACTTACTTTCTGCAGGAGATTCGGCCTTTATGAATTACCAAACACTCATTAAATATTTCAAGAAACTCAACGGGAATTAGTTGAAAATTCAATTACATGGAACTTTCAGGTTATGTAAATTGAATTGTAATAAAGAGGGAAAGAACTTCAGTTTGCTTTACCATAGGTAGCACAAAACGTGAAAACAGGGGCATTGTGACACTTGAAAGTATTATTATGGAGTCTTTGAAAACTTGCCTGAGTATTTGCATTGGCATTATTCTGCTGGCGATCTCAAAATCAAGTGAAATTTGTCTACACCTGGACAAGGTCATTTGCTCGATATCTCACTGACAAATACTCACACTGTTTCATTTCAATCTTACTGATCTCCAATTCACCAAATAATAGTTTCCAAGAAATGTTGAGCATTTTTGAGGAAAATCTAATGCCCATCGGAATTCTGAACTCCAAACAAACGTGGAAACTCCAAAACTAGTTTCACAGAAAACGCGACCCGTGTCATCTAGCAATTTCGAGCGTGGCATCTAAAAATTCGGATTGATTCAGTCTCAAGTTTCTAGAAACTGTAAGAAGAAATGATGAAGAGGATGGTTTTTTAGTGAGAGATAGGGATTTCTTCATCTTTCTTGCAAGCAACATGGAAAATGCAGAGTCCATATTATTGTCAGGCATCCGGATAGAATTGCGATATAAAATCGCACTTTACCCAGTAAAAGCAGAAAAGCTGAAGCAGTAACAGTTTCTCCTTATGAAGCAACCTCATCTAAGAATTTCAAGTGGGGAAGAATCAACAAGCTAAATGAGCTGTCAAACCTGTTTCGAGATTTTACCTGGAACTTTCACGGTTACCCTATGAAAATGTCCGTGTTTAACACATTCAAACCAACCTACGAAGTTGTAAATAGTAGCGACCCCGGTTTCGTAATTGGGAAAAGAGGTTTCTTTGCAAATCTTACTGAAGCCATTCATTCAAAGCTGAACATTTCTTTTCGTCTTTTCCTTTTTTGCGATGGGGGCAACGGCCAATTTCCGGAAGGAACTGTGACAGGTCTCTTCAAAATGGGAGTTGGGTTGCTCCATGGAAGATGTCTTTCAAAGAAAGCGGATATAGGCATTGCAGCTCCGACCTTGAGCCGATATCCATACGTCCACTTCCTTCCAAACATCAATACGATTTATTAAATTCGTGAGTCGACGACCACTCGCTAAGATCCTGGAAAGCGATTTAAAGCGTTTAGCCCACTTGTGTGGTCGATTGTGAGTTTTCTTGCTTTGACGTCGTTGTTTATTTGGGTTGGATCAAAATTTGTGAATCAGCAGGAAAATGCGGGATTTGGTCACATTTTCTTTCACTTAACGAGAGGTCTTCTCTGTCAAGATGTGCAGTATCCACATATTCCTTTGGTGTACAGCAAGAGCCTCTTTCTTTTGTGGCTTCTTGTCTCCCTCATTCTTGGAACAGCCTTACAATTCCAAGCTACCTCTTTAATGGCAATACCTCAACTGGAGGAAAATTTCCCACAACTTTTAAAAGTTTAGCAGAGTCTTTCCCACTTTAAAGTTGGAGCCCCAAAGTCTTTCCTTCTCAGCGCTGGTGGAGCTATTATACAGCGATCCAGTTCGCCCACCATGAAAAAAATTCATGCGGAAATGGAACAAGATTTGGACTTGGAGGAATGTATGAGCCAAGCTCTTCACAATGATTATGCCTGTGTGTCATGGAGTTTTCAGCAAGAGTTTTTGAGGAGTTGCCTTTGCAGATGGGAGGGGTACGAGTCCCTTTTATGAAAGTATGGAAATGTTCAACTTCATCCCGTTGACCAGATTGTGAGAAAGAGGGAAGTTTTTCGGAGAGTTATGGATACTTTTTAGAGAGTGCGTATGAAACCGGGTGAAAATAAGAAGTCGGGGCAGATATTGATATGAAAAAGTTGAGGATTGAAAGACACAAAATTAACGGAAAGAAAGATAGACTAAGTGTACAAAATTGGAATTTTGTGGAAGTGGAAACGTTGAGCCATTAACAATTTTAATTTTGCCGGAAGTTCATAAATTCTTGCTTTGGGCTGCCGGTTGCTTTGTAGTTTGGATGCTGAAAGAATATATCCTTTTTATGTGCTCCGGACGTGCAATAATCTATGATCAATCTGATTGCGTGATGAAACCAACTAACTTCAATAATATGCTATGTCTAAATTTTTGTCATGTCGAATGTCGTGGTTAACGGCATAGATGCAAAACACTGTGGTTTTAACAAATACGGTAGACAATAGATTCATGATTGTTTTGTGAGAAAGTTCTTAAGGAGTTCTGTGTGTTTTTATTTTCACCGTAAACATTTCAGATGTACGATGGTATGCATAGTATCCATAAATAACCATGCAATATCAACCAAATTAAGGAATTTGTGTCAAAGTTTAAGATTCAAATAGCCAACATGCATATAAGCGAAATGTATGCTATCCTATGAAAAATTGCAATTTTTGTACAATTTCTGATTTTCTAACAGTCCTACAACATTTCCAAAAATCAAACGACTTAAGAAACGTGTCAATACAACGATGTATCAATGTATTAGGTTACTTTTGAATGCTTGACTGAAAATGTGTTGTGCAATCATTAAATACGAACTCTGGTTATTTGGCTGCGCCTTTTTTTGTGTGCAGAAGTATTTTAGTTTTTAATTTGCTTATCGATGAGCAGACACACGAACAGCTTCTAATTATTGACGGTTAATCAATATCGATAGCAAATGATATAGAGCTTTGAGCTTACAACTTCTAATTTCTCATTAAGTACAATATATAGTGGGCGAAAATTATTTTATGAGCTTTTCCACGAGAGAACTTCTTGCTCCAGTTGCTTTTCGATAATTTTTCTGTTAATTATTAACAAATCAATCAATCCGCAAATATCAATTCGGTTGTAGTAGTGGGATGAAGGGTCTAGCGTTTTCATCAATGAGATTGCAATGTCATGGTCAGATGCAAAGTGTTGCACTTCAACGCTACCTACAATGTTACTGAACTATAAAAATTTATTATTTCAGACAGATAATTGGGTTCGCCTTAAGGTAGATTGTCAGTAATGAAAGGAATAATCTTACTTATTAATTCCAGCTTCTGACTGCACTGCATAAATTTAACATTTCCGACTTTACTAGTTATCAATATTGTTTTGTTTTATATCCAGTAAGCTGCAATCTAAGTGTATAAACAACCTCCATTAAAGTACTCAAGAAAAATTATAATGAAAAGTTAAATTAGGAAAGATTGGGCGGAAACCAAACTGAAAGGTAGTCAGAAGTTTTTTGGCTTATCACTGGAATACTGTGGCAATCTTCAATTTTTAATGAAACAATCAATATCAATTACCTGAGAAAGGATAATATTGACATGTATTGTGTTTAACAAAAAGGTTGATTTACTCGATAGATAAACCACCTACTCTTCAGAACGGTTTCCAGTTCCATTATGTTTCATCGCATCGCTCTCTGTCAGACTTTATTGGGTCACTCCATTCCACTGGTTTTCACTTTGTATATAATTAATATTAACTTACAACATTTCATTTCATGTTTTTTGGGGCATTTCGCACAGTTAAGTGCCAGTGCAGACGTGCATTTACGCTATCAAGTCTTGAAAAAACTTTTGCTCAACTGTTTCACCATATTATTTTTGGTTTGTGCGGCTAGTTAATAAGCACTACAAAACTGCTGAAAGTTTGATACAGTATCAGCGTATAACCCATTATCACTTCAATCTCTTATAAATTTCAAACAAATAATTCATATGAAATATAAACAAAAGGTTTTTGGGTACTCACACATTTTTATTTGTAAACTCCATTCGAAGTTCAACACAAGAAACATGGTTGAAAATGAGTTTACTCAATGTTGGCACAGTTCAAACAGTGACATTTTTGACCCAACGTTTTCAGAACCCGCAACTAGTTTCTCCACGAAATACTCTCCCTGCAATATATGGAGCAATATCAAAAAAATATGTGACAACGATTTTTATCCAACTCGTCCTGATAATCCAGAACAGTTCGTTGAAGAATTTTCTTGAAATTATACCTAAAGCAGGATGATGTCAATGGAACTAGTCCAGCGTGACAAAGATATTTTTATTTAGTACGAGCAGCGAAGGAAGTGCAGAGTTCTAGTACTGAATCAGAAGATTAAAAGTGTTTGAAATGAAGATTACTCGCTCTCTACAGTAGTAAATAATTCAAAGATTAAAAATCCAGGGACAGAAGCCATAAAAATTTCAAAGCAGCTCAACTAAATACTTTCCGTGCAGATCCAGATGAGCTTCAATGTGCTACAATACAAATTGCTTTAGTCCCACCAAGTCAGTGGATCATTCGTTGGGAATCCATGTCGTGGAATTTTCTTTTTTATAATAACTATCCTGTAGCAAATACGATTGGCCATTATGAAAGTGTATTTGGGTATACGGCATTTCAGACTTGCTTTATGGATAGTCCCCACATCCGAAGCAGGAACCTTCTAGGTTCATGGCTTCTTCGACGGGATACCGTAGGAGATTCAGACATCTTGAGCGACTGTCAAAAAACAAAACTGGGATAACTTAGAAACAGAAAGCTTTTCTTTTCAGCACCTAGTTCTAATGAAGAGAATAGTTTAACGAAGAAGTACCATAATTCAGTTGAAGATAATAATTAATAATGATCTATCTATCCACCAACAATTTAAAATGTCTTAGCGACGAAAAGAGAAAGCCCATGCCAACACTGGTTACGCCTGATCGATTAAATAATTGTCTAACATTTTTCAAAATGTCCTCTCAACCAATCATTGATGGCTTGTAACTTTTTCTTTAACAAGGGGAGTTAGATGTATGAATGTGTATGCCAGGATTTGACTCGAAAAAAACATTTAAATTATTCAGATACGTGAGATACTATTCAACTGAACTAACCAGTACCAAAAACCAAATATATAGCCATAAAGCCATAGTAATGAATAAGAACCATTTTATGGGCTATCCTGGACAAGATCATTTCTGATAATGGTTCTTTTTAATACCTGATGGATTAGGGTTCAGTG
>LJIJ01004151.1:0-15822 GCA_001718145.1 Orchesella cincta
GCCACGACCCAGCTAAGAACAACAAACACCACAGGTAGGTTACAATGCATTCGCTGGCCCTTTTTGGAGTCATTGATGGATTCTACAGGCATGGATTTCAAAACAACATAATCAATCAGATGTTGTATTATTCCAGATGACTCCATCGCTTTAGCTCCATTAATTATGAAAGGAGGAGTAAGACCAATAAAATGTAGTAGGTAAAATCGCTCAAAAATCCGTTCTTTTCCCACATGCATCAGTTTTGTATAGTGAGATGGCATTTTTTGAGCGAGTTCATTTGCTTCCACGTAAGGCAAAATTATGGCAGTATTGTCGCATTCTTTAAGGGATTCGTTCGTAAAATTTTGTTGGAACTGCGCAAGTACGGTGTCTACCCAATTGCGCATACCCGTCCATTCTTTGTAAAATGGCGTCGAATCAGCAAACAGCCTGGACGCAATACTTTCTGCTAAACTTTTTAGTGTTCCGTTTAAACCAGGAATCAGTTTAACATCACTCTCCAACATGGTCTGCATGTATTGAGTATGGTTTTTATCATTGATTGGCTGCTTGCGTAATGTAATAAATGCCTCCGATGTTACAATAAAATCACTTTGACCTTTCGCGAAAAATGTTTCTATAGAATGACCCATGTTCGTTTGTCGGCGCTCCATAAATTGCGGATATATATCAATTCCCAGTCCTTTCATTCTGTCTACATAAGGTTTAGGGTAAAAGAATTGATCGCTTTTAGCTCTTGAATAAATTTTAAAGTCGTCTGACACCAGCTGAGAAAAGTTTACATACGGAATCGTCTTCCGCTCAGAGATCATATTGTAAACGTTGTTACTTTTGTAGGCATTGCTAAGCACAATGCTCACCAACAGAAAAAATCCGATACTCAGTCGAAGTCGCATTTCAACAGTGAAACTGGAAACAAATGGGTCTCCTTGTTCAACTAAAGATTTAAAAACTTGTTTGTACATTGATATTAGTGAGTCAAAACTAAGGCTGGTGCACGATGTCGCCTTGTGAATTATTTCAGATAACGAATTAAGGGCAAGGATTGATATTGTAAGCAAAAGTGTGGAAATAACGATGCAGATCCAAATATAAACATCAAAAACGTTCACGAGTTCTCTAAAAGCAAATCCTGACAAAGGTGGCTGTCCACACGCAATAAATGTCAGCAAATTGATTTCGTCAGAGAGTTTCAACAGAGAATAGTTAAACTTAGAGCCATAATAGTTGAGGGTTGAATGAAGTATTAGTATGGGCTGTCGTCCTGTAGTAGCCATTTTTACTCCGTTTTCGCAATACGGATATTCAAGTAATACTCCGTACGATTGCACATAAGAATAGTTTTGAATTATAGTTTGAAAAACATTCAGTAACAGTTTAGAAAATCTATCGGTTTTGTGATTCTTACCAAAAAATAATTGCCAGGTTGTTACAGTTTCGCAATTATGTAAATAACAAAATGATTATCAAACATGAGATAATAATCCATTGCTATCATATCTCTTCTAGAGGGATTCAGATGGCTGGTGAGCTGCAAAATTCATGTACTGACTCATGGGTGTCCCAAAGATGTTGGTTGGTTTTTTTATCTCCAAAACAGGAAAAGCAAGGCCGGATACCAATTGCATTGTTTATGTAAGCTGGACGTTTTTGATAACCTAATTCACAATCCTTTGCTGTCAGCATCAACAGGTAAATTTCATTTGCTATGTGCGGTTGCCTTTTGTTGCGTGTATCAAAGTATTGCCCATGGGTAAGTTTTTCAGAATCTCTTTAGAGTATGCGTTTTTGGAACTAAAAAAGTCATGATCCAAATTACTAAGTACGTCAATGTTGATAGAAGGAAGCGTTGATGGAACATGTTTCGCAAAACCTTTAAACTGTTGAATTTCGTCCTTACCTCCAAACTGTTCAAAATCCCACAAATAAACATCATCGAACACAAGTGTTGTGACGTTAATTAGAGTCGGTGTTTTAGTTTTAGCATAGAAATTTGTATATTTATACGGGGCCGGATACAAGGAAAGTTTAACCTCACAATTCCAAGGTCTTGATTTTGGGACAAATTTATTGTGATGAAGCAACATACAAAAATCTCCTGCATAAATGGGGCTACTGCAATTTAAACGACTTGATCGCTGATTTGTGCCATTTTTTATGGGTAGTGGAACCCAGGTGCCGTTTCTGAACCAGAAAATTTTCTCGAGATAAGGTCTATCCGATGAAGTTCTTTATAGTTATTGTCCGCTCAACAGTCTTGAATCCGAAGAATAGAATTAGAGGTTACCTTTGTTCCCTTATGTCAACATTCGATAATTTTTATATGGACGAAGCATCTGGGTCAAAGTTGTGCAAAATAACTGTTTAGATTTGTCAACTGGGGGAAAAAGCCACGCGACTAGTGCAGTTCTCTCATCGGTAGAAATATTTGTCCGTTTCCACCCGCTGTTTGGTAAGCTAGGACTATTGTTCTTACTTAGATCCGTTCTTGGGCGGATTCCCACCATGTATAGACTGCGCGAGCGCTCCACACTTACAAACAAATGACAAAATTAAAGTAGTGTTGGAGAACGCTTGAATAATATATGTGTGTCCTCAGTTATTTTCCTAAGTTTGGGGTTTCAGTCAGACTCCGCCCGTGTTACTAATGCCTGTAATGTAAACAGTGAATGTCAGGATCACAGAAGGTAATGCTCGTTGAGCCTTTTTCGAGGGTTGTTAATGTGAAGTGGTAAGGTTGGACAAATAATAATGTTGTGTAGCCGCATTAGGATTTCTCTTGCTCAACGAAATGAATTATTTGGAACATTCGAGGCACTACAATCCGTATTAAGAACAGCAAAGATATTATTCAAGTGATGAAAAAAGGTAAATCGGAAAGTATTTTTAACTAAGGAATACTCAGATCCTGTTAAGGAAAGTAGATTCCCTTATTTCGGTAAAATTATATGCGTGGACAATATTGTTGGGCAATTAAAGATGAATGTGAATATGTTTCGCACTCCCGGTCTATGATATTATAATCGGCGTTTTCTGCAACACGTTTTTGAGAATAACTTTAATACTTAATCTATCGGTAAATTTAACAGAACACAGTGATAGCATTTTATCATCAGCTAGTGACTATAAATTCGACATTCTCACAAATGTGACGGTTTTCTCATGGTCCCGATTTAAGACTTATTCTCTGCATTCATCCAGTTCAAAACAGGTACCTGATATTATCAATCTGTGACTATCGTTTGGCAAAACAATTCACGTTTTGGTTTTATCTGTTCCTCCTCCTTTAACCAGAACGGGCCGTGAGAGTGAATTCTCAAATGCCCAAAAACTGTTAGCGCACATGAAGTAAATAAATATTCATCACGCGTCCGAATTTAAGTAAACCAAAATATAAGCATATACCTCACATTAAATCGGCCTATTCCCAAATTTAAGTATAGACTCTCCAAGCAACCACCTGATCAAAGGCTTGGTAGTGGATGAGCCAATTACCTGCTTTTCGTTTTATGCCTTATTTAGTTATATGTTTCAGCACAGAAATAAGAGCATATAGCGATGGTTGTAAAGATAATTCATGACGATAATTTTAGAAAAAATATATTTTACTTATTGATTGATGACAGCTTTTTAATGGAATAATTTAAAAATACTGTAACCGACAGCTAGATCCGAGACACACACAGCCATACATTCTCAATTTTAGAGTTACTATACTTTTCGGCAACCAATAAAAATCCCGTGTGTTCAAAACTTGTCTTTCCAACCTTTTTAAATACAAACAAGTTACCCCAAAAACGCATATTTAAAAATTGTCCTCTCATTAATTCAGTCGTAAAAATCTACCTCGACATAACACCTGCTTCCGTCGACCCCCTGACAAACGAGTCACGCTTTTTCCTTCTCACCCACCAAAAGGCCCCGGCGTGAGTAAAATTCCAAAAAACGGGGGGGGGGGGCGGGGGGGTGCCAAAAAACTCGGTATCCGCCATCAGGAGATCCTACAAATGTCACCCCTATTATACCCGAATTAAACCAACTTCAACCATACCCCCCTCCCCTTCGACCGCCGACCCTCGTGCCCCAGCCCTCTGTTTTTCGCCTGACCTGCGCCCGCTCATAGATTGGCCACTTGTCTCTCAATTTATACCTTTATTATATAAATAATAGGCATAACTTACGTTGTATCAGCCTCTACTTACATGTCATTACGAATTTAAGTAAGAGTCTCTAGTACATAGTGCCTAGACAGGGCAGCGGTAGCGGACGCGGGGGGGAGCGCGAACTGGGTAGTGTTAAGCGCGGGGTCGTTTTTCCTGGATACAGGCGCCGTGGCGCGAGGATGGTCTATCCTCAATATTCCATAACCTCGCGCTTTCTTTCCATCATGTGCGTAAACTAATTTGGGCAGTTCTTTCCCTCACTACCCGTAACCATTCTAGAATAAACCAGCAGAGTACACCATTATCTCCATAGTCTAACTTAGCACAGTAAGGTTACAGCGTAATTTCTAATGGTTAGACAATAAATGGAAACATGAGATGGCTCGCCCCGAACGACTTAAATAACTCCAATAAATCTTTTAAAAACCAAAGGCTGGGTAGCATCTGAAACCCATTCCTAGCTTTTGCATTGAAGTCTTATTTTACGTCGAGCATTTTTCCCCAGCACAAACGACACATAGCCATCCGCACCCCGAAAATACTTCGGAAATTGAATTGTTTCATAAATCCGTCAGTGGCATCGATGGTCGGTTACCCACCGAAAAGTCGAACTCCCGAAGTGTTCCGGCTTCATAATCAGGTGGGGAGAACAATCCATGTGTTTGTGGGCACCTTCTACAAAATGCGGTGCAATCTTCCGCCGACCATACAGCGTCGAGTCCTCGTTCAATATTTGTGTACGAGCCCACCCTTCTCAGAACGGTGGACAAACACGTACGTGTCACATTCGTACAAAAGGCAAAAATCAGGCAAAAGGAATGTTTTGGCTGTTTGATATAAGTATCAATTCACTCCGGTAATCTTGCAAAAGGATACGTGCGAAGCCCGATAACAATCCTACCGAGCCTAAAAATCAGAACCTCCCGCAAATAGTCGTGAGGAACAAAAGCATGGGCAACCCCCCCTTGACCCGCTGTTTATAAACTCTTCGCGGGCTGGGATGACGACGATACAAGCAAACGCGGCGCCCGGGCGGGGCCCGAGGACGTCAACCGTTCCCTCGCTGCCCCCACAAACTGGTTGCGATCAGAAACCGTCGGCCTGGATTGCATAAAAAGAATTTATTTTAATTTCCTTTAACTTCGTCAGATCGGCAAATTTTTATGTAACAGCACAGTAACTAAACGGCCGTGAGAATTTTCTTTCAATCCCTCGCGCCCCATTTCAACCCCATCCTCAACCAATTGATTTAATCCAAATGCTCGTCTGAATGACAATGGACGTCAACGTAAGAAGAAAAGAAAAATGAGCTGTGAAGATGAGCGTAAAAGCCATGACCTCATTTTTTAAACAAACGTCGCATCCCTTTGAATTTGTTGTTGTGTTGGCCTCAACCATTACCTATTAAATATATCACTTTTGAGGAACAATTAGAACACGCTTTTTACAACAAAACCAGAATAATAACAAATGACAGAATGTTTATTGGTTGTTTGTTAGCACTATACTACTTCATTAAATCATCAAAATACTAGATGAAACTAACAGGCAGGCCAAAATGAATTTATACAAGTTTTAGGCCAAATCTTAAACGAATACTTGGAAGGCAGGGCCGGGATCCTAAATGAGGATGTTCCACAATTATAGTAAAAATCTGAGTCGCAAGATGAATCTTACAGTATGTAAACTTGTAAATCTGTGAGATTGTGTAAATTTAGAATTTGAAATATTGTTAAGGTCAGATAGAACTAAACCTTCGGACTGCACATTGTCAAATATTGCTATTGCTTATAGTTATATGTACTAGGATTGGTATGCGTGTCCGTCATAGACAGCTAGCAGTCCAACTATTACATGAAGCTTCGAATTAGATCTCAATTACTTTTAAGACCTAGCCATCGTGGTAGTCAGTTTTTTCCGTTTCTCTCTTACCTGGTTTTTCACATAAACTAAATTTTATTCAGAAAGATGACAATTTATAATTATGTCCATATTCAAAAACTCATTCTCAAGTACGAAAAATAATCGCAAATTATTTTACGTATTACGCGAAAAACTGATACTGTCTTAACATCTTCCTCAAAATTTCTTATTACGGCGTTAACATATGCATATCAGATCAGCGCCTAGGACAAATAAGCAGTTATTAGAAAAGAGATCCATCTACCCGAAATTTACATAAACTAACTTCGTTCTAACTGGCATGGTTAGTGCACGCCCAATATCAATTGTGCGTCTTTTATAGGATATTAGATAAAATGTTTAAATAACAACAATGAAAAAAATATCGAGAAACATTACGCGAAAATGAGTACCTAAATGTTTTAAATCAGCTTAAACGTTGTCCTATTAATGTTGAAAATGTATTTAAGCCATTAAGTAAAAAGGCCCACAATTATAGACGTTATTTTCATGTAACTTCCCAGATTGTTTAGGTACAAAAAAACTCAATTGCATGTATGTTGTGGAATAGGGGGTTACCTGCTCATATTATTACTCTATGATTGCGAAGATAGACTAGGCACATACACTCAAACTCTGTTCTCGTGGATGATGTAGATTGAGGAGAAGGTAGTTGATCGTCATTCAATAATAAATCATACTCACACGCACATGCGTTCTCTCAAAGTCTATTTATTGTAACTGATAATTAGCTAACTAATCATTATCAGTGGTGTTAAATAGGTCCATACGCTACCCGCTTGACCGATAACACTACATATACTCACGTTCCTGGAAAATCAGAAAATTTCAACAGGAAAACGTTCAGTTTGATTGACATAATTGGTAAAGGAAAACATCCATTATGGCACCACCGTCACCTCCCAAAATAGCGAGTGCTTATCAAGTGACTCCTCCGGATAACTTCAGCTTCTCCAGTCCAGTAGAATGGCCGAAGTGGAAACGCCGATTTGATCGATTCCGAATAGCCTCTGGACTAAATCAAAAATCAGAGGAGGAACAAGTAAACTCACTTATCTATTTCATGGGAGATACTGCCGATGACATCTTTTTATCATTTGCCCTGTCAGATGCTGAGAAGAAGCAGTATGACAAAGTCTTGGACAGTTTTGAAGCACATTTCATCATCAAACGAAACGTCATATATGAGAGGGCCCGTTTCAACTCACGCGTTCAGGAAGAAGGAGAATCAGTAGACGACTTTATCACATCCCTGTACTCCTTATCCGAATACTGCGCATATGGAACATTAAGAGAAGAGCTACTTCGAGATCGAATCGTTGTTGGAGTTGGTGATCGCAAATTAGCAGAAAAAATGCAACTAGACGACAAACTCACCCTGGAGAAAGCAGTCACAATGGCTCGTCAACATGCAGCTGTGAAACAACAACAAAAGGATTTACGTGGAGAAAGCTCATCTTCAGTCCTCAATAATGTAAAGAAGAAAACAAATCAACCGAGGCAAAGTACGGATAAACCAGGCCAAGTGAAGCCCAATCCGGAAGTCGAGGTATCCTAAAATGTGCAAATTTTGTGGCACATCACATAAGTGGGGGAAAAGATTTTGTCCAGCTGTGGGAAAGAATGTGCGAAATGTTTTGGAAAGGATCACATTCCAGAACTTTGCCCCAATCCATCAGCAGGAATGAACAGAATCTACAATCAGCCCTACAATCCTCCCATCAAGAAACAATTACATCTTGGTGCTCTACATGTGGATGAAGACAGTGAATATGAACGACAAAAACGCTGGACCTCAAAAGTGAAAGTTGATAACTGCTTCATTTCTTTCAAACTAGATCCGGGCGCTGATGTCACTGCCATTCCACTAGTATTGTTCATGAAGAGCTGGAAGAAGCGACAACTTCTACCTTCCGAACGTTGCCTCACAGGACCTGATGGAGGAAATCTCAAAATTATGGGAACCATAAAATCACGCCTGTGTCAAGGAGAGCAGCTATAGACGAGGTCATTTATGTCGTACGTGGATTAGAGCAACCCTTACTTGGTCTTCGCGCTTGTGAGGATCTCAACTCGTGAAGCGTATCAATCACACGTCATCATCCTCAACCACAATCAATGTGGCACAGGAGTACCCCGAACTTTTCAATGGTCTTGGAAAGATTAATCCTCCATATTCCATAAAGATGAAATCAGGCGCTACTCCTTTGCCATCCACACTCCAAGACGAGTCCCTCTACCCTTATGGAGAAGGTGAAATCCAAACTGGAGGAGTTGGTTGAAGATGACGTAATTGAACCAGTTGACGAACCTTCCGACTGGTGTGCACCCTTCGTCATTGTTCCAAAACCGAATGGAGATATTCGGCCTTGTGTCGATCTCACCCAGCTAAATCTGAATGTCGACGTGAAATCCATCCAATGCCATGTGTGAACACACTTTGGGTCAACTTCCAAATGCTCGGGTTTTCTCAAAATTGGATGCCAACTCAGGATTCTATCAAATCGCCCTTGCTCCGGAATCCAGGCACCTGACAACATTTCTAACGCCATTTGGAAGATACAGATTTAAACGTCTTCCGTTTGGTATAACCTCAGCTCCTGAAGTTTTTCAAAGAGGATGGAAGTAATTTTAAAAGGAATTAAAAATATTGTGATCCTTTTAGACGATGTTCTTGTGTGGGCACCCACAATGGAAGAGCACGATGAAACCCTCCGAGCTGTACTGGAGCGACTGAAACAAGCCGGCGTCACCTTAAATGAAGATAAATGCCAATTTGGGTGCCGTTCCGTAAAATTCCTTGGTCATGTTCTAGATGAAGATGGCATCTCACCGGATCCTACAAAAGTTGAAGCTATAGAGAAACTCCAACCCCCTACAAATGTAACAGAAGTACGTCGCTTTCTGGGGATGACAAACTATTTGGGACGATTTGTTCCAAATTTATCAGATGTATGTCAGCCCCTCAACGAGCTACTAAAACATGATCGAGATTTCTACTGGGGCCATTCTCAACAACAAGCATTTGATAAGATCAAGCATATTTTGATCAGGGATCCTGTTCTCGCTCTCTACAAAGTTAATAAACCTACAGTGGTTTCGGCGGATGCATCTTCCTATGGACTTGGCGCTGTACTTCTGCAGGAGCAGGCTGATGGAAGCTTACGTCCAGTTTCCTACGCTTCAAGGACACTCTCTCAGCAGAAACACGATATGCCCAAATCGAAAAAGAAGCTCTGGCGTCGACATGGGCTTGCGAAAGATTCAAGGACTTCTTATCTGGCTCCCACTTCGTGGTTGAAACGGACCACAAACCTCTCCTCCAGATTTTAGCGACTAAAAATTTGGATGATCTTAGCCCACGTCTGCAACGGTTTCGTCTACGGATGATGCGGTACTCTTACGACATGAAATACGTTCCAGGGAAATCTCTAATCACTGCAGATACTCTCAGTCGTCAACCTCTGGGGCAATGCACAGATGCAGAGCTTGAAGAAGAAACTGCTGCATACGTTCCGTCATGTCATTTCCCATTTACCTGTACGTGACGAGTACTTGAGCAAAATCTGGAAAGAACAAATGGGATCCCCCTCCACCAGTAGTCCGTCAATATACTGCAGAGGGTTTGGCCAGCAAAAGAAAAGATTGGAGGAGCGGATCTGCCCTACTTTTCCGTCCGCGATGAAATTACCTGCCCAAATGGCCTTCTTATGAAAGGATGTCGAATGATCATTCCAAAAACTATGCAAGAGGAAGTTCTGGGACGTATTCATTCTGGACATCTCGGTGTGGTCAAATGCCGTGCTCGAGCTCGAGAATCCGTATGGTGGCCTCGGCTGTCCGACAGAAATAGCAGAGGTGGTCAGAAGATGCTCTGTTGCGTCAAAGAGCGATCCGAACGCCACGACCCTCTCGTTCCCGATGAATTCCCTACTCGCCCATGGGAGCGAGTAGCAATGGATTTATTTAAATTCAACGGGATCTGGTTCCTGCTCATCACAGACTACTATTCCAGATACCCAGAAGTGTGTACTCTATCAACTTTACAACTGAATCCGTGATAAAATTTTTGCAAAGCTGTCTTTTCTCGTCACGGCGTTCCTGAAGTTGTGATAAGCGATAATGGACCGCAATTTAGTGAACACGTCGCCCTTCCGAAAGTTTGCCCAAGAATATGGATTCCAGCACGAACTTCTAGTCCCCGGTTTCCACAGAGTAATGGGTTTGTTGAAGCTGGAGTAAAAATCGTGAAAGGGGCTCCTCAAGAAAAATGCAGATTGGTATAAAGCACTTTTGGAATACCGAGCCACTCCTCTCCAGAACGGATTCAGCCCGCGCTGAATTATTATTTGGCCGACGGATCCGCTCAACTTTACCTATGGACCCAACGCGCTTAGTTTCCGGTGAGCATTGACCAAGAGGCTCTTCAGCAACGAGAAGAAAGGCGAAGAATGAGTCAAAAAGCTAATTATGATAAACACCACGGGGTACGCGAGAAGGATGAACTTTCTCCAGGAGAAATTGTGTGGATAAAGGATTTACGCACCTGGGCCACTGTAACTGGAAAAGCTGAAACACCCCGATCGTACTTTGTAGATACTACGACAGGAAGATACAGACGCAATTCTTTTCACTTGACCAAGGCCCATTCTACAACTCTCCCGGAAGACGATGATGAAGTTATTACCAATCTGAGAACTCCGATCGACCTGTGCCTCAGAATTTTCAAGAAAATGCAGATTCCCATTGTTCAGATTTCGGACCATCCAGGATTCCTCATCAACCCCTTACCGGACTCGCAGTGGAAGAGCAGTTAAACCACCAAAGAGATTAATTAATGAAATGTAATTTTTATTGTAGACAAAAAATCTTTCGAAGGGGGATGTGGAATACGGGGTTACCTGCTCAATATTGATTCTTATGATTGTGGATAGGCTAGGCACATTCATCAAAACTCTGTTCTGCGTGATGATTTATTATAGAATTCCACGATCCACTGGCTTTCTCCTCAATCTACATCATCCACGAGAACAGAGTTTGAGTGTATGTGCCTAGCCTATCTCACAATCATAGAGTAATAATATGAGCAGGTAACCCCGTATTCCACATCCCCCTTCGAAAGATTTTTTGTACAATAAAAATTACATTTCATTAATTAATCTCTTTGGTGGTTTAACTGCTCTTCCACTGCGAGTCCGGTAAGGGGTTGATGAGGAATCCTGGATGGTCCGAAATCTGAACAATGGGAATCTGCATTTTCTTGAAAATTCTGAGGCACGGTCGATCGGAGTTCTCAAGATTGGTAATAACTTCATCATCGTCTTCCGGAGAGTTGTAGAATGGGCCTTGGTCAAGTGAAAAGAATTGCGTCTGTATCTTCCTGTCGTAGTATCTACAAAGTACGATCGGGGTGTTTCAGCTTTTCCAGTTACAGTGGCCAGGTGCGTAAATCCTTTATCCACACAATTTCTCCTGGAGAAAGTTCATCCTTCTCGCGTACCCCGTGGTGTTTATCATAATTAGCTTTTTGACTCATTCTTCGCCTTTCTTCTCGTTGCTGAAGAGCCTCTTGGTCAATGCTCACCGGAACTAAGCGCGTTGGGTCCATAGGTAAAGTTGAGCGGATCCGTCGGCCAAATAATAATTCAGCGGGGCTGAATCCGTTCTGGAGAGGAGTGGCTCGGTATTCCAAAAGTGCTTTATACCAATCTGCATTTTTCTTGAGGAGCCCCTTCACGATTTTTACTCCAGCTTCAACAAACCCATTACTCTGTGGAAACCGGGGACTAGAAGTTCGGTGCTGGAATCCATATTCTTGGGCAAACTTTCGAAGGGCGACGTGTTCACAGGGCTAAATTGCGGTCCATTATCGCTTATCACAACTTCAGGAACGCCATGACGAGAAAAGACAGCTTTGCAAAAATTTATCACGGATTCAGTTGTCAAAGTTGATAAGGTACACACTTCTGGGTATCTGGAATAGTAGTCTGTGATGAGCAGGAACCAGATCCCGTTAAATTTAAATAAATCCATGGCTACTCGCTCCCATGGGCGAGTGGGGAATTCCATCGGAACGAGAGGGTCGTGGCGTTCGGATCGCTCTTTTGACGCAAACAGAGCATCTTCTGACCACCTCTGCTATTTCTTCGGACAGCCGAGGCCACCAGACGGATTCTCGAGCTCGAGCACGGCATTTAACAACACCGAGATGTCCAGAATGAATACGCCCCAGAACTTCCTCTTGCATAGTTTTTGGAATGATCATTCGACATCCTTTCATAGAAGGCCATTTGGGCAGGTAATTTCATCACGCGGACGGAAAAGTAGGGCTTGAGATCCGCTCCAATCTTTTCTTTTGCTGGCCAACCTTCAGCAGTATATTGACGGACTAGCTGGTGGAGGGATCCCGGATTTGTTCTTTCCAGATTTTGCTCAAGTACTCGTCACGTACAGGTAAATGGGAAATGACATGACGAAACGTATGCAGCAGTTTCTTCTTCAAGCTCCGCATCCGTGCATTGCCCCAGAGGTTGACGACTGAGAGTATCTGCAGTGATTAGAGATTTCCCTGGAACGTATTTCATGTCGTAAGAGTACCGCATCATCCGTAGACGAAACCGTTGCAGACGTGGGCTAAGATCATCCAAATTTTTAGTCGCTAAAATCTGGAGGAGAGGTTTGTGGTCCGTTTCAACCACGAAGTGGGAGCCAGATAAGAAGTCCTTGAATCTTTCGCAAGCCCATGTCGACGCAAGAGCTTCTTTTTTCGATTTGGGCATATCGTGTTTCTGCTGAGGAGAGTGTCCTTGAAGCGTACGAAACTGGACGTAAGCTTCCATCATCCTGCTCCTGCAGAAGTACAGCGCCAAGTCCATAGGAAGATGCATCCGCCGAAACCACTGTAGGTTTATTCACTTTGTAGAGAGCGAGAACAGGATCCCTGATCAAAATATGCTTGATCTTATCAAATGCTTGTTGTTGAGAATGGCCCCAGTAGAAATCTCGATCATGTTTTAGTAGCTCGTTGAGGGCTGACATACATCTGATAAATTTGGAACAAATCGTCCCAAATAGTTTGTCATCCCAGAAAGCGACGTACTTCTGTTACATTTGTAGGGGGTTGGAGTTTCTCGATAGCTTCAACTTTTGTAGGATCCGGTGAGATGCCATCTTCATCTAGAACATGACCAAGGAATTTTACGGAACGGCACCCAAATTGGCATTTATCTTCATTTAAGGTGACGCCGGCTTGTTTCAGTCGTCCAGTACAGCTCGGAGGGTTTCATCGTGCTCTTCCATTGTGGGTGCCCCACACAGAACATCGTCTAAAAGGATTACAATATTTTTAATTCCTTTTAAAATTACTTCCATCCTCTTTTGAAAAACTTCAGGAGCTGAGGTTATACCAAACGGAAGACGTTTAAATCTGTATCTTCCAAATGGCGTTAGAAATGTTGTCAGGTGTCTGGATTCCGGAGCAAGGGCGATTTGATAGAATCCTGAGTTGGCATCCAATTTTGAGAAAACCCGAGCATTTGGAAGTTGACCCAAAGTGTGTTCTACACATGGCATTGGATGGATTTCACGGTCGACATTCAGATTTAGCTGGGTGAGATCGACACAAGGCCGAATATCTCCATTCGGTTTTGGAACAATGACGAAGGGTGCACACCAGTCGGAAGGTTCGTCAACTGGTTCAATTACGTCATCTTCACCAACTCCTCCCAGTTTGGATTTCACCTTCTCCATAAGGGGTAGAGGAACTCGTCTTGGAGTGTGGATGGCAAAAGGAGTAGCACCTGATTTTCATCTTTATGGAATATGGAGGATTAATCTTTCCAAGACCATTGAAAAGTTCGGGGTACTCCTGTGCCACATTGATTGTGGTTGAGGATGATGACGTGTGATTGATACGCTTCACGAGTTGAAGATCCTCACAAGCGCGAAGACCAAGTAAGGGTTGCTCTAATCCACGAACGACATAAATAACCTCGTCAATAGCTGCTTCTCCTTGACACAGGCGTGACTTTATGGTTCCATAATTTTGAGATTTCCTCCATCAGGTCCTGTAAGGCAACGTTCGGAAGGTAGAAGTTGTCGCTTCTTCCAGCTCTTCATGAACAATACTATGGAATGGCAGTGACATCAGCGCCCGGATCTAGCTTGAAAGAAATGAAGCAGTTATCAACTTTCACTTTTGAGGTCCAGCGTTTTTGTCGTTCATATTCACTGTCTTCATCCACATGTAGAGCACCAAGAATGTAATTTGTTTCTTGATGGGAGGATTGTAGGGCTGATTGTAGATTCTGTTCATTCCTGCTGATGGATTGGGGCAAAGTTCTGGAATGTGATCCTTTCCAAACATTTCGCACATTCTTTCCACAGCTGGACAAAAATCTTTTCCCCCACTTATGTGATGTGCCACAAAATTTGCACATCTTAGGATACCTCGACTTCCGGATTGGGCTTCACTTGTGGCCTGGTTTATCCGTACTTTGCCTCGTTGATTTGTTTTCTCTTTTACATTATTGAGGACTGAAGATGAGCTTTCTCCACGTAAATCCTTTTGTTGTTGTTTCACAGCTGCATGTTGACGAGCCATTGTGACTGCTTTCTCCAGGGTGAGTTTGTCGTCTAGTTGGCATTTTTCTTCTCTAATTTGCGATCACGCAACTCCAACAACGATTCATCTCGAAGTAGCTCTTCTCTTAATGATTCCATATGGCGCAGTATTCGGATAGGAGTACAGGGATTGTGATAAAGTCGTCTACTGATTCTCCTTCTTCTGAACGCGTGAGTGAAACGGGCCTCTCATATATGACGTTTCGTTTGATGATGAAATGTGCTTCAAAACTGTCCAAGACTTTGTCATACTGCTTCTTCTCAGCATCTGACAGGGCAAATGAATAAAAAGATGTCATCGGCAGTATCTCCCATGAAATAGATAAGTGAGTTTACTTGTTCCTCCTCTGATTTTTGATTTAGTCGGCAGAGCCTATTCGGAATCGATCAAATCGGCGTTTCCACCTTCGGCCATTCTACTGGACTGGAGAAGCTGAAGTTATCCGAGGAGTCACTTGATAAGCACTGGCTATTTTGGGAGGTGACGGTGGTGCCATAATGGATGTTTTCCTTTACCAATTATGTCAATCAAACTGAACGTTTTCCTGTTGAAATTTTCTGATTTTCCAGGAACGTGAGTATAATCGCTGCCACCAGATGTAGTGTTATCGGTCAAGCGGGTAGCGTATAGACCTATTGAACACCACTGATGATTAGTTAGCTAATTATCAGTTACAATAAATAGACTTTGAGAGAACGCATGTGGCGTGTGAGTATGATTTATTATAGAGATGACGATCCACTGGCTTCTCCTCAATCTACATCATCCACGAGAACAGAGTTTGAGTGAATGTGCCAGGGGCCTATCTCAGCAATCATAGAGTAATAATATGGGCAGGTACGTATTCACAGAAGGGAATTGATATGCGCAGTGGATATGTATCCTTACCTGGCTGGCTCCTCACAATTCTCAGCTTTTGCACCTTCTCATGCAAGAAGGATTTTGATGAAGTTTTTGAGAAAAAGATTGCAGAATGCATCTAATGTGCGAAAGTTTAAAGAGTTGACAAGAGTGGACAAGAGCCGGGTTTGGGAATCTCTAAGTTGGCTAATTGGATGGGAGAATATTAACTGTCGATCTGTAGACGAGCCTATTTTAAGAGATTTGAAG
>LJIJ01004152.1:0-15821 GCA_001718145.1 Orchesella cincta
AGCCCTAACAACTAGCCTTTTAAAGTTCCTTGAAACTAGCCGAACTACTTAAAGTTCCTTAAACGAGCCACACAACCCAGGTAACCCTCCAATCAACCAATAATTATTATGACTTAACCTTCTGTCATGTAAGAAGTCGACAAGTCGGCAGCGGACACGTCGGCGTCGGCAGCGGACACGTCGTGAGTTAGACGGTCGGCAGCGACACGTCGCAGCGGACGAGCGTCGGTGACTAGGACGTCGGCAGCGGACACGTCGTGGCAAGGACTCGGCAGGACGACGTCGGCGTCGGCAGGGACACGTCGGTAGCGGACAGTCGGCGGCGCAGGACACGTCGGCGTCGGCAGCGGTATGACGGTCACTTTTCTACTTTGTCATTCATAAACAGACATAGTGCATAGTGTCATATATGTATGTACTAAACGCAAACTCAGTACTTAAAAATGTAAACTAATTAAAGATATTCTACGGTACTGTAACATATTCTGAAGGGCAGGAGAAAGATTAAAGAGAAAAATTAAATTGTTTTCACCCAAGATTTAAGTATGCAGTCATTTCATATATGTAGTTAACTCGAAGTTAAAGTATGCAAATGAATAGACCATAGCTTAATTTTAAAGACAATTTTATTAGATTATGAATACAAAAGGAAAGCTAGGTTCTTGCAGGAAAGCATGCATTTAAACTTTTAATTAGTTGGTTTCTGGTTAAAAATTTCGTTTGAAGGTATACGAAGTTAGTTGCTGTTATTTTTTAATTTATATGCTTTGTTGTTCAATAATAAAATTAGCAGAGGTATTAGCTATATAGTTATATACTTATCGTTAATTTGACACACGTGTCAGTTACGGTCATTTAAAGTCACTACGCCATTTTACCATTATAGTTGACCCTTATAACGAACCGAACAATTGCTGAATGTTGCAAGGTTACAGTTCATATCTTCTTCTAAGTTTTGACAAGAGAAATGTAAATGCAATATACTGCAAATAAATCTTGCGTTGCAAACGGAACGTGACTACATGACGTACCTTGGCACAGTACAAACAGCAAGCAAGCATGTGACACAATAATGGCGCGTATTTTCACTCCATAATTAATAGGAGACAATTACGCAGCAAAACTTCTTTCTTGCTTCTTATGTGTTTTGCGAATAACAATAAATTGTTGTAACTTTAAAGCAAAACTGAAAAGCGCATGATCCAATGTGTAGTAACTTACAAAATGCAAATTAAGTTGCCCCGTATTATTACGTGCAAGACAAAGCGTTTCAGTTGGACTCTTAAGGAGAAAGCTATTTATAGAAAAACTAGTCTATAATTAAAAAGTTATAAATTTTACGTCTTGAACTGAACCGTATAAGTATTCATGAGGAAGAGATACGCAATGGTTTAACAAATCTTGAAATAGTTTTATGCTAATTACCAAGAGTTAACAACGGAATTGAATTACCATTATTGAGACCAATATGCTTAACATTACATTGCCACGACTCATTAAGTCATAAACTGTATATAAACAAATTATGAAAAAGTACAAAACAAATTAAAATGCTCGATGCTGTGATGCGATCTAAACTTGAGATGAGTAGCGTGACCACGATTCTTCATTTCGACACAGAGATCTAACACCTTCTGGTGATGCTTTAAGGTTTCAAGGTTCTCCGATTGTGATTGGGCTTGCTCACCGAAACGTCTTCTGCTTTGGAAAGAGCGAGGATGAGTTTGAGTGTATCTGTGTCAAGATCCATGTTCAAACGGTCTTGACTTAGAACAAAGAGTACTAAAGCTGCCAACAGAGCCAGTTCCTATTTGAAAATATTAAACCGGGTTTAAAAAACTTTTTAATTAAAAAAAAAATTTTACTTGTGAAATTCAATGTTTACAATTACCGGATACTGGGAGAATCACGCAACTCCACACAGAACTCGGCTACTGTTCCATGAGCTCGTAAATGCATTCTGAAGGAGGGTTCCATACACCGGGTGGCTAACGTGATAGCCGAAAGACATCTATACCAATAGAATTTATTTATAGTTCCACTCATTTAAATGGTATAATATTTTTTTGTGCGATTAGTTATGTACTCACCGAATATTCATTGAATTTTGCTATTCAAATTCTCCAAAATATACTGCACGTCCCCATCAAACTCGTGAAACTCTCCACTTTCCTGAAGTTGATGAACTGCCTTGGTATTTTTCACGACTGTGAACAGCCTCTTTGCTTCTTTCTTACAAGTAACTTTCGTCACGCCTTCTTCCTCTTGACTCATTCCACCCCATGGATAAGCAATACCCCCAGTATTCTCCATTTTCATTTTTCTTAAACTAAAGTCTTCTTCATCGTCATCTCCAAACTCATCATCAAATCGCCGAGGACACTTCCCTGTGGCTGGGCTGTGTTCTGGCGGCTTCTCTTCTGAGGGTTCCTCTGCCCAAACTTGTGTCTGTATAGGGGCTAACCTTTTGCTCGAGTTTTGCCGTTCCGTTTCCACCCGTTTGTGGCACAGTCTCTCCATTTGCATTCTGGTTAGCTCGGCTTTGAAAATGGAGGCTTTCCTTGTACTCGGAGCAACTTGCTGCTTTTGCTTAGACCTTGGCTTAGACTTTGGCTGTTTGCACCACTACCGTAACTGAGCTGATCCCACTTGTTTGGCTGTTTCCGAGTTCATTGGACAGTTGCTGTTGTTTCAGAACAGAGTCCAACACACTAATTGCCTCCTGTTTAGCACATGTGGAAAGGCTATTCAACGGCACTTGGTCAATGCAAGGAGTTGGAAAGTGAAGTGGAGCCTGATGGTCTGGATGAGATGGATTTTGACCTTGAGTCCCACTAAACCCTTCACCCTGGGCATTCAACAAGTTTCTCATGGCGTAAGGCGAAGAATGAATATTGAAAGGCATTTGTTGTTGGTTTTGATGTGGATCAATATGATCAGTGTTGTAGTCAACTTGTCTTGACATCACATCTGCTACGTGTGAACTGCCACCATGATGATGTTGATGTTGTTGCTGCTGTTGTTGATGATGATGTTGGTCAATTTCAGTCTCTAATGCTGATGAAGGATAAGAAGGAGAATCATCCTTGCCAGACATAAATGCTGACATGTCAAATCTACTCGTTTTAGGTGGGCTCTGACTACTTTGACTTGGTGGTTTTCGAGGTGAATGCTGCTCCGTCGTCAAATCATCCCAGTCGTCTACCAATATGGATCTTATGTCATTTGCCTTTGGAATATGTTGTTGCTGAGGTAGGCCAGTGGTGGTCGAGGATGATGATGAAGACGACATTTGCTGTTGAAGTTGCTGCTGTTGCTCATGATGCCGGTAAGATCCCATGTCCATACTGCTATTTGAGACTGGAGGCATATAATAATTCTGGTCATCTTGATGATGCTGATGTTCCATTAAATTCTGTTGATGCTGATTTTGATTCTGTTCTTGTTGAGGCTGCTGCCGAAACTGTTGCTGCATGTAAGCCTGCGCTGTAAAGGCACTCAGACCCACAGGTGCATTTTGTTGGGAGGAAGATGGAGCACCACAAGTTAAATTTACGTTTCCAGACCACCACCGCCTTGATTATGTTGCTGCTGCTGTTGGTACGACTGAGCATTGTTGTAATCCTGACTGGAAATTTGTTGATGGTGAGATTGCTCATGGTGATTTTGACTGTACTGATTGGAATTAGCGTTATTAGCAGTATTTTCGCTTTCCATTGACGATACCATTTCTGAAAGTTTCTTGAAATCTGCATCTTCTTCCAATTTCTTGATGATCTCCACAGCTGGTGAACCACTATTGTTTTAACAACAGCTTAAGCTGTTGTTGGTCTTGATGATGATGGTGCTCTTGATGCATTTGCAATTCACACGTATCAACCATTAACGTAGCAGGCGCAGGGGGATACATATCACCACTTGCACTAGTCTTCCATTGATGAAATAGAATTCCTCATTTCCCTGTCTAATGTTGGCATTCCCATATCTGTGGAGTCAGATGCAAGTCTTTTGAGGAGTTTCTTGTTGTTCTTCACTCGCGGCCCGAGCAGCTGGAACTGGAGTAGCAACAGCAGCAGTCTTGCTTTTTTGGTCTTTTTAGGAGTTTCTGTTCCTCAAAAGAAAACTCAACTTCCGACTTTTTACTCTTTGAGCCAGGCTTTCGGCCCCGTTTTTACCTCCAGGAGGTGCTTGCCCAACAGGAGGGTCAGGAGTTGCAACTGGTGTTTGTGCAACAAACTGACCCCCATCCTTGAAAATCGTAATTTTATTGGTGGGAGCACACTGAGCTAAAGCTGCTGTCTGAACTTTGTTGCTGGGAAGGAGGTGGTGGTGGGATGATAAATTCTAGTTTCTTGTTACCCTTTTTCTTATGGTTTGTGCTGCTTGTGGGTGATCACGAGTCTGGTTTTGGTCGAGGGAGTAGTACTGAGAATTTGTTGGTGTTGGATGGAATGAGGGGCTCATTGAAGGATTAGGAAGCGGTGGAAGAAGCGCAATTAAATTACTAGCATCAGGTCTGAAAGGCTTTGTTGCTTTGATTCGGACCCACCTCCACTTCCATGGGTCCACGAGACTTGAAAAATTTACGAGGTAGTATCGTTGTTGGAGGAGCGACACTGCTGCTTCCTCCTGCCAGCGATGGCACCAATGGAGGATAGTGGGGAGTGGATCCACTGGAGCTTTAGTGCAGAAGGGTCAAGGCGACTCGTTTCTTGAATGAGGCATATTTAGTCTTCGGCTTCTCTCCTCTGCGAAACAAACAACATGCAAAATTGCAATACACAATATACGGCAAATAACGAATCACAACTTCTTCAAAAATTACTACCTTTGGGCTCCGCAGCGCGTACTCCTAATGGAAGTAAATGAAGTGACGCCAAACCGACCAACACTTCCCGCACCTTACTATTGCTGCAAACTTTGATCAACTTGTCAAAGTGGTTACCAGCACTGGACTGAGATCTGTTTCCAGATTTCTTGGACATTTTGCTTGACATTATTTCTATTTTTATCTGCTTTGAAAGCAGGGTTTCTTATTAACTTTTTGTGGACGCCAAACTATAATGAAAAAAAATCAAATTTATTCTCATGTAACGCACCCAAATTACATAGCTATTATTATCAATCATTCCAAACCTTTCTCATTAAAAAAAGCTCCATATTAAATTTCATTCGTAACTTACCGTCTCGATATTCATTCTTCATCATTTCTTCATAAGGTCTTCACTTACATATATGCACTACATCTCACAACATATATCTTAATGTTCTTAATCCATCCCTAAAGTTAAAAGTCCTTCATATTTACCAGCGTCTCCATTGCACTCCTATAAAGACAATAGTCACATTGTGCATTTCTCACAACAAACTAAAATATCTGCACTTCAACAAAAAAAACAGAAAAGTGAAGTGAAAAACAATTTTTCTCCATCAATAAAAAACCACTAAAATATTAATGCTACTCCATCAACTACTCAGCAAATGCACTTCCCTGTCTTTGTCTTAATTCATTCATCCTAATTGCCACACAAAACCTTTGTTTATGTTGACAAAAAACAAAAGTCAATTTGTCAATTACCACATCAACAAACTTCCGTCTCGTCTCGTCTGTTCAGAAAAAATCCTTCAACCAATTTGATCTTCTTGTTGATGTCAATGTCACACTTCACTTCCATTCACATTTTAACCTTCCAGCAAACTAATTAAGTTTAAGATACTAAATTATCCTTCAGATTCAACAAAATTTCTGTCAGCCACAACTTAACAAAAATTTATTACATAAAAACTTTTAACGCTTAAAACCAATTAAGCTCGCTGGAGGGGGGTTTTTTCCGGTGAGATTTGGCAGATTGATGCAAGATTTTTATGTGAATATAATTTGCAAACTGTTGTGGTTGACAGAAATTTGTTGAATTGAAAGGATAATTTTAGTTATCTTTAAATATAATTAATTACTTTGCTGGAGGGTTAAAATGTGAATGGAAGTGAAGTGTGACATTGACATCAACAAGAAGATCAAATTGGTTGAAGGATTTTTTCTGAACAAGACGAGACGAGACGGAAGTGTTTGTTGATGTGGATAATTGACAAATTGACTTTTGTTTTTTGTCAACATAAACAAAAGTAATTGTGTGGCAATTAGGATGAATGACATTAAGACAAAGACAGGAAGTGCATTTGTGAGGTAGTTGATGGAGTAGCATTAATATTTTAGTGGTTTTTTATTGATGGAAGAAAAATTAAAGAACTTGTTTACATTCATTCACTCTTTCATGTTTTGTTTTGTTTGAAGTGCAGATATTTTAGTTTGTTGTGAGAAATGCACAATGTGACCTTTGTCTTTTATAGCGAGTGCAATGGAGACGCTGGTACATATGAAGGAACTTTTAACTTTAGGGATGGATTAAGAACATTAAGATATAGTTGTGAGATGTAGTGCATTATGAGTTAAGTGAAGACAATTATGAAGACTGACTGAAGAAAATGAATATCGAGACGGTAAGTTGCGAATGAAATTTGATAAATGGAGCTTTTTTTAAATGAGAAAGTTTGGAATGATTGATAGCTAGGAAATAATAGCTATGTTCAATGTTGGGTGGCGTTACATGAGAATAAATTTGATTTTTTTTCATTATAGGTTTGGCGTCCACAAAAAGTTGTTAAGAAACCCTGCTTTCAAAGCAGATAAAAAAGAAATAATGTCAAGCAAAATGTCCAAGAAATCTGGAAAGAGATCTCAGTCCAGTGCTGGTAACCACTTTGACAAGTTGATCAAAGTTGCAGCAATAGTAAGGTGGCGGGAAGTGTTGGTCGTTTGGCGTCACTTCATTTACTTCCATTAGAGTACCGCTGCGGAGCCCAAAGGTTAGTAATGTTTTTGAAGAAGTTGTGATTCGTTATTTGCCGTAATTATTGTGTAAATTGCAATTCTGCATGTTTGTTTGTTTCGCAGAGGAGAAGAAGCCGAAGACTAAATATGCCTCATTCAAGAAACGAGCTCGCCTTGACCCTTCAGCCACTAAAGCTCCAGTGGATCCACTCCACCTATCCTCCATGGTGCCACCATCGCTGGCAAGGAACAGCAGTGTCGCTCCTCCAACAACGATCTCAAACCTCGTAAATTTTTCAAGTCTCGTGGACCCATGAAAGTGGAGGTGGTCCGAACAAGCAACAAAGCCTTTCAGACCTGATGCAGTAATTAAATTGCGCTTCTTCCACCCTCAATCCTTCAATGAGCCCCTCATTCCATCCACACCAACACAAATTCTCAGTACTACTCCCCTCGAGCAAACCAGACTCGTGATCACCACAAGCAGCACAAACACCATAAGAAAAGGGGTAACAAGAAACTAGAAAATTTATCATCCCACACCACCTCCTTCCAGCACAAAGTTCAAGACAGCAGCTTTAGCTCAGGTGCGCCCCCAATAAACATTACGAATTTTCAAGGATGGGGGTCAGTTTTGCACAAACACCAGTTCAACTCCTGACACTCCTCCTGTTGGGCAAGCACCTCTGGAGGTAAAAACGGCCGAAAGCTGCTCAAAGAGTAAAATCGGAAGTTGAGTTTTCTTTGAGGAACAGAAACCTCCTAAAAAAGACCAAAAAAGCAAGACTGCCTGCTGTGCTACTCCATCCAGCTGCTCGGCCGCGAGTGGAAGAACAACAAGAAACTCCTCAAAAAGACTGCATTCTCCCCACAGATATGGGAATGCCATTAGACAGGGAATGAGGAAGCTATTTCATCAATGGCCAGGACTAGAGCAAGTGATATGTATCCCCCTGCGCCGCTACGTTAAGGTTGATACGCTGTGAATTGCAAATGCATCAGAGCACCACCATCATCATCAGACCAACAACAGCTTAACATAGTGGTCCACCAGCTGTAGAGATCATCAAAATTGGAAGAAGATGCAGATTCAGAACTTTCAGAAATGTTATCGTCAATGGAGCGAAAATACTGCTAAAACGCTAATTCCAATCAGTACAGTCAATCAACATGAGCAATCTCACCATCAACAAATTCCAGTCAGGATTACAAACAATGCTCAGTCTACAACAGCAGCCAGCAACATAATCAAGGGTGGTCTGGATACGTATCCTGTAAATTAACTAGTGGTGCTCCATCTTCCTCCCAACAAAATGCACCCTGTGGTTCGAGTGCCTTTGCAGCTCAGGCTTACATGCAGAACAATTCGCAGGCAGATCAGCAGCAGCCTCAACCGAACAGACAAAATCAGCATCAACTAGAATTAATGAACATCAGCATCAAAATGAACCGAATTATTAGCCCCAGTCCAAATACAGTAGGCCAGATCTACCGCCCGAGCAAAAGCAGCAACTCAACAGCAAATGTCGCTTCATCATCCCTCGACCACCACTGCCTACATCCCCGCAACAACATATCAAACGCAAATACAAAGGGGATGAAATAAGACATAACTCATATGGTAGACACGGATGATTTGACGACGAGCAGCATTCACCTCGAAAACCACCAAGTCAAAGTAGTCAGAGCCACCTAAACCGAGTAGATTTGACATGTCAGCATTTATGTCTGGCAAGGATGATTCTCCTTCTTATCCTTCATCTGCATTAGAGACTGAAATTGACCAACATCATATCACAACAACAATATCATCATGGTGGCAGTTTCACACGTAGCAGATGTGAGTCAAGACAATGACTACAACACTGATCATATTGTCCACATCAAAACCAACAACAAATGCCTTTCAATATTCTTCCGCCCTTACGCCATGAGAAACTGTTGAATGCCCAGGTGAAGGGTTTAGTGGAGCTCAAGGTCAAGATCCATCTCATCCAGACCATCAGGCTCCACTTCACTTTCCAACTCCTTGCATTGACCAAGTGCCGTTGAATAGCCTTTCCACATGTGCTAAACAGGCAGGCTTAGTTGGTTGGACTCTGTTCTGAAACAACAGCAACTGTCCAATGAACTCGGAAACAGCCAAAACAAGTGGGATCAGCTCAGTTGGTAGCGGTAGTGGTGCAAACAGCCAAAGTCTAAGCCAAGGTCTAAGCCAAAGCAGGTTGCTCCGAGTACAAGAAAGCCTCCATTTTCAAAAGCCGAGCTAACCAGAATGCAAATGGAGAGACTGGTGCCACAACGGGTGGAAACGGAACCGGCAAAACCTCGAGCAAAAGGTTAGCCCTATACAGACACAAGTTTGGGCAGGAGGAACCCTCAGAAGAGAAGCCGCAGAACACAACCCAGCCACAGGGAAGTGTCCTCGGCGATTTTGATGATGAGTTTGGAGATGACGATGAAGAAGACTTTAGTTTAAGAAAAATGAAAATGGAGAATACTGGGGGTATTGCTTATCCATGGGGTGGAATGAGTCAAGAGGAAAGAAGGCGTGACGAAAGTTACTTGTAAGAAAGAAGCAAAGAGGCTGTTCACAGTCGTGAAAAATACAAGGCAGTTCATCAACTTCAGGAAAGTGGAGAGTTTCACGAGTTTGATGGGACGTGCAGTATATTTGGAGGATTTGAATAGCAAAATTCAATGAATATTCGGTGAGTACAGAAACTAATGGCACAAAAATATTACACATTTAAATGATTGGAACTATAAACTAAATGGGTATAGATGTCTTTCGGCTATCACGTTAGCCACCCGTGCCCTCCTTCAGAATGCATTTACGAGCTCATGGAACAGTAGCAGAGTTCTGTGTGGAATTGCATGATTCTCCCAGTATCCGGTAATTGTAAACATTGAATTTTTTAAAGTAAAAATTTAATTTTTTTAAGTCGCAACGTTTTTTTAAAACTCGGTTTAATGTTTTCAAATAGGAACTGGCTCTGTTGGCAGCTTTAGTACTCTTTGTTCTAAGTCAAATCGTTTGAACATGGATCTTGACACAGATACACTCAAACTCATCCTCACAAGCAAGCCCAATCACAATCGGAGAATCTTGAAACCTTAAAGCATCACTAGAAGGTGTTAGATCTCTGCGTCGAAATGAAGAATCGTGGTCACGCTACTCATCTCAAGCTAGATCGCATCACCGCATCCGAGCTCGCGCTTGAGACATTTGACTTCAAAACGAGCTGGAGATGGGTCAAGCACGAGCATAAAGAATGTGCAATCCTTTGCAGAACAACGTTTTACGAGTAAATTTTAAAACTATTTAATTGTAATGATATTATACGTTCACTAATTTGACTGCAATAGTCCTTTGGGGCAATGTGCAAGGTTGAGTGTGTCATGACACACTCAATTACGTACTTCAGGGATAAGTGAATTTAGTGACATAACTATTTATTTAGGGCCAGTTTGATTTGTATTTCGTAATAATTATATGGCAAGGGTTAGCCACAATGACTAAAGTAGTGTAGTTGAGGAGGTCTGTTTCTTAGTCAAATTCTCTTTGCTCTGACTACGTTTATATCTTTGAGAACAGTCCATATACGTAATGATATAATGAACGAGAAGTACAAAATAATACAGACAGACAAACAGATCAATATATATTATTCAACACTTTTGAGTTGATGCAAGGAATTTCATAGAGTATTAATGGTGAACGGAATATACAGCATTACGTTGCATTACAGGTCCTAAAAATTTTACATAACGACATATTGAATTTACATCCTTTGAAGACCCAACCCCAGCGACGGTTTTATGAAAAGAAAAAACTGATTGTTTTTTGCTAAAAATGTCACAAACCCTTGATTGCTTCATTATGGCAGTATGATCTCTTCAAATAAAGTTGAGTGGTGGAGAAAATGGTTACAAAATAATCGAATCGGTATATGCAAATGTTGCAAACTACTACACGATGAAATAAATAATACAAAGGCCCAAGAATAGTACTAAACAATTTATTTTTACATTACCTAGGAGCATGTCCTCATCCTAGCCACAAAAAGCAACTCCATGTAAAAAAACAATTGAAGTTCAATAAAATTCATGGATATAGATAAAACCCAAAAAATTTCCTGCATGTGTATACGTAGAAGGAAAATGTGCATAATTATGATTTCAAAATTTGTTCTACAAACGAGACCCGTACTTAAAATATAGGGTTACTTAAAACTAAGATAATTAAAAAACTGGCTCGAATTAAAAATTCCAACATATATAGGGCAAAATAATAGTATTAATTTATAATTTTTAAAAATAATTGCGTAACCGCAGACGCCATGAATTAAAATTTCAGACCATCCAAAATTTGGCCCAAAAACCAGACCGTAAATAATCATTGGCCTATTTAAAAACTAAAAACTGCTCAAATTAAAAATTGCCAACGTCTATTAGGGCATAATTATAATATTAAATATAATGTTTAAACAGAATTGCGTAACTGCAAAACGCTATGAATAAAATTCCAGACCATCCAAATTTGGTCCAAACACAAGACCGTACATAATCAATGCCTATCTTACACTAAGATAATTAAAACCTGCTACTTTTAAAAATCCCAGCATATATTCGGGCAGCATTATAAAATTAAACTACAGTTTTTAGACAAACTGGCTAACCCCGCAGCTTTTTTGTAAAAAAATTTTATAACTTGCTAATAAGTCATATTAAAATCCGCACGCTGCTCTGGCATTACGTATTTCATTTCCTTTTGCATTTCCTCGCGTCGTTGCAATTCTTGACGCAATGCTTCAGTTTTAATTGTGTCATTGTAGATATTACGAATGCACTTGAAAAGTTTGTTAACCCCAAAAAGGAACAATTGCCAATATCAAAAGACCAATGATTGCCCAAAGCATAAGATATACATCAGTTGTTAATTTCAAGCATAGCGGTCAGCTTGTACCCCAACGATAGCATGATAATACCAAATCCTAATGCAGGAAGTAAAAATCGGTTTTTATAGTACATGTACATGATAGAAGACTGAGCACTATCCCAAATTACTTTTATTACCCCCCAAATGTTTGATGACACGTCAAGAGGAGGGTAGTTCGACCCTGTCTCCGGATTGTAAAGGCCTGTTTGCGATTTCGGCAGTGGAAGCAAATACATTTCTTTCCGAACCATCCTCACCGTCGGGTTTAATATCCTGAAAATTCCAAAACATTTCTTGTTAAACATTGTTAGTTGCTGTATTTGCAACAAACAATTTGCAAAAGCATACTACCCTTCAAGTCTGAAAACTGGACTGGAAAATATGTTTTCGATTTTAGGGGCGCCCTTCGTTTTTGCAAGGTTGTCCTGCAGCCGATCCAACAAGCTTGTTTTTCCAGAATAGCTTGCATTGCGTGCAAGTAAGCGTAAATTTGGTACTTCCAACCGGAACTGATTTTGTGAATGCGGATGGTTTCTGTAGGGCATCTAATTTCAATCCGGTTTCTGGAAGGTGTACGCGCGACAAAAACGCCGTCCGAAATCTTTGCAATTTGAGGCTTTTTTACGTTTTGTGCATTGCAATTTACAATTCTCTTATTGTTTCTCCTGTATAACCTTTCAACAAAATTGCGTGCAGATTGATGAGGTTCCATATCCACTTGACTGCAAATACATTACCAATAAAAAATGGCAAGTGTTACATAAAAAAATGAAAAAATAATGATGATCAACTGTTTCATAAATTAAAGCTTACCTAGTGGAAGCTTGCAAGCTTCGTGGAGACGTCACACCATTCAGCGTCCAATTCAGTTATCTGGGAAAACATCGTTGGACAACAGTATCTTTGATAATAAGTGTAGCTTGCGTCTGCAAGGCGCACGTGTACTCGTTAAATGCAATTGGATAGGTTTTATATTCAAATAGTTTTGTAAGTAGCCTGCTTCTGCCTAAGGGGGATGCCTATTTTCATCAGACCACCTGTTTGAATACAATATGAAAAAGAATTTTTACTAAGCACTTTGCAACCTTTGATGATGATGTACATAGATGCCTGAAACAGACTTTTTATGCATTTGCAGTAATGAATTTTATAAAACACAAAAGTAGTTTATTGGTTTGTTGATAAAGTACTCACCTTTTCAGTCGTATAATGCATTCGCAACGGCAGTTTATACATTCTGAAAGTATAGAAAGTGGAATAACAAAGGGCTTTGTCCTCAGGCATGTCTGGGAAACTTCATAAAGCTTGTCAACCAAAGTGATAAAGGAACGAAATGTTGACTTATATTTCCATCTCTGCAGTCGAGAACGCTTGAAAATGAAGTCCATAGATGTTTGAAACATACAGTACCTTGTGGCATCGGCTATCAGTGATTGTTGAAGTAAAATCATTTCCTTAAAAGACAAAACGTGTTCGGAAAAGCGTGGAAGGTGTCGCCCTGCATTTCCTGCAGTTCTTTCTCGATATCGTGTTGTGGTTACCGGAGGTACATCCGCCAACAATTTCGGGTTTCGCCTTCAAACCTCACCTGATTTTGTTGGAGAGCTCTGTAAACTCCTTGCGATCTTCTGGGGAAGCAGCTCGAACACACGTTAAAGCACTAAGAATCCCCATTATTTCCGGTAAAACAGCCAGTAAGAGATTCCTCTATTTCACCCGATGCTAATGCCTTTGCGAACGCATCTAAATAAAGGCTTCATAAATCTGATTGATCGTGTCTCTTAGTTTGAATCGTCCGTGTCTCCATTGTTCCAGTATTTTTCGCAATGCAGCCGAATCTGAACCTCAGAGAGATAATGAGACCTACTACTTGCTGAAGTGTCTCCATTTGGCAATTCAGATGGGGAAATCAGCAGCAGGAATTGATTCACAACCATGCTTTCCAACTGTAGTTGTGTTATTATATCTTCGTCCTTTAGTCCGCTTTGCTGGTCAAGATTCTGCAATGATACGAAAACCATAAAAAATAAACACTTGGCAAAAAATGATAATTACCATCACATACAGAAAGTAGAAACATACAGGAGAAACATAAGAGTTTTCATTCTTACTTGTTTGCCACTTTCAACGGAATCCGGACATCCTTTAGCGCCTCCTTGGAGTCTTCCATAGATTACACACAATTTACTTGCCATGTCTTCATAACAGGTCATTGGTAACCTGTGGGGGTCCCGGAATATCTGAAATTTAAAAAATGAAATTTGTGTTAATGTACTCGGCGTGGTATTAAGCATACGAAAAATGAAAGACAATTCAAGAATGCATTCAAATAGAGTTTATTTAATAACTGACTGGATAAGAAAGAAGCACGAACTCCATTTCATCGTATACTCTCAACCCAATGTATTCGTTGATTACGGCTCTCTACTTAGTATCACTGTCGGGGTCGCGTCAGTAACATCGTCAATGTCCAAGGGATGAACCACTGAAAATCAAAAACCATTTTCATTATAACATTGAGTAATGCACAGGAATCACGATTGCGATTAACTGACCCGTTCACGTTTGTTGGAAACTCTCCATTTAACCATAAATCTGGGGGTTTCTGAAACTTACCTGGACAACAAAAAAAATGAAGAAATGCTTTTTCGCACTTCTCCATGTTGACAAATCAGTTCCAACAGAACTGTTTCACTTGGAATCGTTCCAACAGTTTTAAAGACTCTGCTGTTATACTTTGTTAATTAAACACACAATTGCAAGATTTCTTAAACATGCACTCATATCATGCGATAAACCTTTTTCCACTTGTGCTAATGTTAATCACAAATCCTGTAATGTTTTTCAAAAGTAAATATAAAGTGAAGTGCACTTTAACTTGTTAAATCTAAAGTTACTTAGTCTCAACTGTAAATAGACACAACTGTTTCTTGAGTAGTTTCAATATGAGCTAGTTTTTTATAGTCACAATGGTCAGTTTTTGTGCAGATAAAAAGAAGAATTTTTTTTAGTTTAAAATGTTTATTCTATGCTTTTCAGTTAACTGTAAATTAAGAACAACAAGACAATTTTGTTGAACATTTCACAGACATGAAGAAACTCACGTTCAGATATCTTTGGGTAGCTTCTCGGTGTTCATCTTCAAATAAACTGACGCTTCATTCCTGTTGTGGGTGTACAGAATAACGAACGATTTCTTCGGTACAAAAGGGCTTGTTACATGCGTCTCAAAGAAAACTGGAAAACGCTTTGTAACAAAGAAAAGTAGCCTATGGGAGATAGAGCTTTTTTTGAGGGATGAGTGCGTGGCTGCTGCTCGATCCGGTACAAACATACTAGAATTTTGAATCGATGACAGCAAATCTGATCTTGATGATCTTACTCGTGTTTGGTATCGTGCCGTCTAAAAGCAAGACGCTTGATCTACTAAACATGGACAACCCTGTTGACAGGTACAGCTCACCCTTTAGTCACTCCGGATCTAGATGGCTATGCCATATCCATCCGGAGTAATCCCGGCACTCTCACCTGGGGGACAGTTACATGGGATATCACGCAATTCTCTTCCTAGACATTTTATTGTCCAATGATCAAGTGTTGCCACGCTGGCGATCCTTGGAGCAGTTTTTGTCGATGTCTATGCTAGGAACGATGAGATGCAAAGCATATCTAGCTTTGACGCAGGAGTAAATCTCTGGATACCTAATCTCAGAGCTCAGATTGTTTAAGGTACTATTCGTTTGTAATCTAATTCTGTCAGTTACATCAGTACGCACATAGTTACGAAGCTGAGGCCCCGTGGATACAAAAAAGCTCTACATGGCTCTTTACAGAATTCTAACACGCACGATAGCAAATCAATGTATATTCATCAAATCGTATTATTTGCAAAAACAATGCTCATCACCAATTTCGAACGTAATAATAAAAAGTTTAATACTGCAAATACAACTTTTCAGACTTAAATCCTCACAAAGTGGAAGTCGTAGCATGGTCCCAATGTTAAGATGAATGGAAACGCTCTGTCAACCAAAAATAACCTACTAAGAG
>LJIJ01004153.1:0-12821 GCA_001718145.1 Orchesella cincta
GCAGGGCGTGAGAGAAAACCGGGGCCTATTATGGAGATGTTTCGCATCTGATACTATTGTCAGACTCGGATTCTCTGGCTGATTCTGCTTGCCTAAGTTCGTCTCTGACTCTGACGTGTTTAACCATGGAAGGCAGGGAGCTTCCGTTTACCTCAACTATTCCCTGCCAGAAACTGGAGAAACTGAATACTTTTACAATGAAGTGTTTGTTCCAAATGAACAAGATGTTATAGGAGCATATTTCAGCGTAATTGGATTTACTGGTAGGAAATTTTTCCATGCTCAAATTTGCAAGCTTTATATTTAAGGAAACTAAATTTTATCTATGAGCAGATGGGTATTTTGGCATCCAAGTCATTTCGGAGACAGAACGGCGCATACTGTTCTCCATTTGGTCCGCCTACCAATCTGATGATCCTGAGCAAATTCCAGAAGAATATAAGGTTAAACTAATTCGTAAAGGGGAGAATGTACAGGTTGGGGAGTTTGGAAACGAAGGGTCCGGAGCACAGTCATATCTACGCTACATGTGGCAACCTGGAAAAACATTTAAATTCATCGTACGAGCAAACCCGATTGATGCTGATAGAACAATGTTTACTGCATGGTTTAATGACTATTCTTCAAAGAATGGTTGGATGCTTGTAGCGAGTTTTGAAAAGCCCAAAGTTTCAACCTATTTTGCAGGACCCTATTCCTTTTCCGAAAACTTTATACCCGATAATGGCTACATAGAGCGACATTGCTTGTTCAAAAACCAGTGGACTCGCAGTGTAGAAGCAAATTGGACAGAGTGCACAACCGCTAAATTCACTGCCGACGATACTGCCAATAAACACATTCGACTAGACGTTGGCGGTGGCGTGGATGAAGATGGGAACCTAACAGAATTCTTTTTAAGGAATTGTGGCTTCTTTAGTGATCGAGTTGAGCCTGATACTGAGTTTACAAGGGAGCATAGTGGAACGGAGCCACCAGTTGATGTTTCGCTTTTACCTTGATGCTTTTGCAAAATTCTCTTTCAAAGTCGTTATATTTTGGTTAGTAACAAATTTCGTAGCTTGTACTTTGTTCTCTTATAATAATTTTTATTGCTAAATAGTGATGATGAATTAAATAATATTGTAATAAAATATTTGTTTTATCATTACGAATTGTTGAGCAATCCGATTCACATGCAGTGTTTGAAGTAGGATGCGTTCGATATATACAAACTACTATGTACTAATTATGAAATATACCTACGTATGTTTTCCGTCTAAAACAGGTGTGTGTGTTCATTGCTCAGGTATCCTTAAAAATAATCGGGGGTTGATAATTTGTACAGTTGAGGTTTTATTTTATTACATTACGCTGTACTATGTTTACATAAACGTAGAAAACAATTTACAAAACAAGGTAGCAGGAATATTGTGGTTTTCAGCAATATTTTATACTGATGAAAAAACAGATAGCCCAAATAAACGAACTCAAATATTGAAAATGGCATCACTTATCTTCTTCTTCAATGATTGTCAATCGCCAACTCCAATCTTCGTTGATACTTTTACATTTCAGAAGCTCAAATAAACCTGCTTCTGTTAATTTTTTGGTATCAACAATATTCGATACATAATGCAAAAACACAGGCAAAACGATAACATGATGCAGATATTCCACCAATTTAGAGCTTTGCTGGCCATAAAAAATGACATGAATGAATATATCATTCATTGATAAATAGAAAATCTCACTGCATATCATTATATAATGTATAATATAACATAAAGACGTTATCAAAATGGAGTTTTGTGGGATAGATTCAAATCGATTCCGTAAATATTGTTACAAAAATAAAAGTGTTTATAGCAGTTTATCGGTTGATTTTCCATTTTTTAAATTGAATTGCTGGGACGTACATCTCACAAAGTAATAATCGAGTGGTATATTTACTCTTGGTTTTTGTGTGGAATAGTACGAAAATACTTTTTCTGGTTTTTAATGTAATTAACAGGTCAATCACGTCAGTTTTGCTAAATGCTAAATAAACTTAATTTTTCACACATCGATAACTTCATTTTAAACCCTTGCGTTCTTTCTCGAAAAATGCAAGATGGATTTTAATCATTTGTTCAGTGTAGCGTAGAATCCGATTGTCGGTTAGTTTACAACACAGTTTTCAGTAGAAGTAATACTGTTAACTGCAGAAAAGTTAGTTTCTGTGGGGTTTCTATACATGACTTATGCATACAAACCTAACAACTATCAACCAAAATGAAACACTGCTTTCTCAAAAAATACAATGACAAAATGATAATCATTTCAATTTTTATCATAAACCAATAACTACATGCTATATAAGATAAGATAGGAGTCTTTATCAAGTGTCTTTTCCGTTTCATGTAACTATATCTGTATTTGTAATCTACACTGAATAATGAAAAACTCTTTGTGTTTATTGTGATTATGATGTATTCTTTGGTTTTTTAGTGGATCATTGAATTGGGGACTGAGCTGGTAGGATTTACATCATGCAAGCGGAAAACGAAACGAAAGTTTATGTAAATATTTGAATAACAAGACAACAGGTCAGTCATACCGCTAAACAAAACGTTTGTTTTCTGTTGACTGCATTCTGTACTCATTTCAGTCTAATTCTGCCAAAGATTGAAGTAAGAATCAAGTCATTTAAAATGGAAGATGATCAGAAGGAGTATATTACAGAGAATCTGCCGTTCCTAATTTAAAATACAACGTGCAATGCATTGTTTATCTCCATTCTACAGTCTCAGGGCACACTGCACCACGGTGACATTGCAGAGTGGGTAAGTAAATAGGGTATTTTTCAAAAGTTTTTGATTTTATAATTATTCGCATGATTTCTTTTACACAGGATGCAATCGCCAACAGACATATAAAATCCAGACGTCCGTATGACATTTGTCAGACACGGTGCGATTCATTCAAATTTTGTGTGACGCTCTACAGAAAACAATCAAAGTGGTTTTTTTTTACTAAGGAAATACCCGCAAAATAAAAATGTTCCGAGAAGACCAACACAGAATACACCAATCCGATGTGAAGTGCGCTTACCAAATCACTTTTTACTGGTCGCAAGGAAGAATTATTTACATAATCTTTAACAGGGGAAAAGTATCGGAAAGTAATAGTGGCTGGATTAGGCGGGATTGGAAAAACTGAATTATATAGAAGTTATATTAAAAATCACAGCAATTGTTTATGAAGGAAATACAATCTGGATCGCTGCTGAGAAAACGGAAAATATGGAAAACAGTTTCAAGATGATTGCAAAAGATCATTTGAAAATTTCTATGCTGAACCACGATGGCAACCAGAAGCATAAAACGGTGGGGTAAATTTTACCAGTACTTTGATGATCAAAAATCTCCTCTTTGTTTTGGATAACGCCAATGGAAGCAATGATAGTATTCTGGAAGTTTTTATGCCAGAAGGAGTAACTATCATGGCTTATATTAAAATCACATCTCGTGGTAAAGTCTGGGGTTAAGCAGGGCTAGCCAGACCCATGCAGGTAAGCTCTCGGGCTGCCAGTAAGGTGTGCGGGGCTTCGAATCCCCCTGGGGGCGCAAAAAAAATGCGAACCCAAGCTAGTCCTGCTAATCGTCCTTGGCTCTGTGTTAGTACGGGGGACGTAGTACTGTAAGTGTTGTCACGAGGGAGGTGACTATAACACTGCAGTACTCCCTGTAGTGTTTCCCTTCACTATAGGAAGATGTACCTGGTACTGGTAAATGGGTTAGATCGCAAAAATCCTAATATAAGTGGATTAAGTCGACCTCGTGTATCGTGTGAGTAAGCTCATATGACAGTATCGATGCGAGCAGCTCAGGTTGCTATGAGCAAGCACGTATGATCGGTGTGAGCATGCACATATGATCACGGGGACCCGTAAATACATACATGAAAGGGTAAATTAAAAATATTACAACAGTAAAAATTATAAAGAAATATTTTTCCTAATTGTTGCGCAGGACAGCGAGCATGATTTGACTTCATCGAAATTGCATTTTATGGGGTGACTACATTTATCTTTTATGAACTGTTAGTATTTAATCAAAACTAGTGATTCTCACATCACCCCCGAAATATACTGCGTCTAAAAGCATTTTCAGAAACGTTTATACCGAGCCGCATAGGACATTTATGATTTAGAATTCGGAACTGGGTTTTAAAAGCTTATGTTTCATTTAGTTTTTCATTGTCTATTACATATAAAATTTCATTTGGATGGAGATTTGTTAGATATCATTTGAATTTGTGTCAATGTAAAAAGTTTGTATTTCAATTTTTACTTTATTTTACACCATTCAGTTTTAATTTTATCCTAATAGTTTACATGCCTAAAGTAATAATGACACGGTTCATTACGAGTTCCGAGTACAGCGGCAGCTTTGACAAAAGAATTATATAAGGAAATACCATCAACCATAAAATTGCTAGCCTGCTGACTTTAGTAGTTAATTGTATGGCTTATAAGGTATGAAGTAGTATTATGCAGTTTTACGTAGAATATAATTGGGTTATAAAGCGATCATCAGTATCATCATATTCATCATCCAGTAAGAAGAAGCCAATGTTCTATAAGGTGAAGCCATGGCCCCAGAGCGACGACGAAACCACGGTCGATCCTCACAAGAATTTTCCTCCATATCGCAATATTCAGATACCTAAATAAAAAAGCAATACTGCATAGTTTTCCTTTCAATAAATAATTATTTGAAATAAGACCCGTTGACATTTTCCTTACGCAAGACTCATTATGCTTTCCAGGAGCTAGCGGCAAAGTTCTGCATGGATATCCAACGCTCCCTCGACATTGCCTCCGGTCCTCCAATCCTTTGGTTGAAGGGCAGCTGATTTGTTTCCAAATCGTCTCCACAATCCATTCTGAATCCACATCGACAAGCGGACTGTTGAATGACCCAGGTCCTATGCCCTTTGCATTCTCCATGAGCAGAATCCTTTCTGAACACCCACTTTGGTTTCAAAACCGATATTCCTCCTCGGAGCGGGTCATCCGGTTCTTCAAACTGGGAGAGTGGTCGAGGGGCACAAATCTCATTATTTTCCAAGGTGCACGACGGCGTTGTCAGATCGTAGTACCGCAGTCCGTCAAGAGTATCATTATCGGGAATAATGGTATTCACTGCTCGAACGAAAATGATAAACTTAAACTCAATTCCAAGAAATCTTTCAAATTATCCATAAAATATTTGTTCTTACCACACGGCTGTCCAAGCGTGATCGAACTCCCGTTGAACAGCTCCGCAGTCTTCAAGTCCCTTTGGGTTTTTTTCAACGTCGTTGGTCGGAGTTGCTCGTAGCTGATAACGTGGTAGCATTTCAATTCTTCATAAGCCTCGTCAAGTCTGTCCCACGCGAGATTCATGTTGAAAATGGCCCTGTTTTCGTTACTGCTTCTCCAGTCGTACAAATGAGGAGGATCCTCCGGGTTGAGGAGATCAGCTCGAAAATTCTTCTCCCACAGTTTTTCCGCGTTAGTTCTAAATTCCTCGAATTCCTTCTCACTGAAAGTTGAGTAGTCAGCCCTCCACTGGTTGTATTTGGCTTCCCAATTATTTGACCCCGTGATGAATTCTGCAGCAACTTTCTTCGTGAGATCGTCGAGCGCTGTGCCATAATCCCTGGTTCCTAACCACAACTCGAGGTATTTTGGGGTTGCCAACTTTTTGAGGTACGTTTGATTAAACACATATTCCCAATAGACAGGACCAGGTTTCATATCAGGATCATTGCTTTCTGCCTTTCGTTTGGTAGACTTGATCATGACATGAATGTTCATATCCAGCAGCCAAACCTCCTGAAACATTTTTTGAAATGGGGCCATATACACTAGGAACTTGTCTTGGTCTTGTGGCAGGTCTGGAAGCGGCTCCCCGTTGTGGAAGTCGTAGTGGAAAGATATAATAAAGGTGGAGATGACGATGTTCAGAGCGTCCAGCAGGGCGAACTTGACATCTTGAACGTATTTGGTGGACGTGATGTAGGCGAGGAGCTCCTCCTTCTTGTCGGCGCACCGATTGATCGTCTCGTTGGTGGGGAGAGTGAGCTCCGTCCTTTTTCCTTCGTCCCACGCTGCTTGGCAATCTTGAATCAAGTCTCGAACATCCTGAATCTTGTCGTGGAGACGGCGAATGAAACGCTGGTTCTTGGCAATCATGTCGTTGTACTTGTAGCCCTCCAGCCAGTCCGAGTTTCCGGCGATGTTGATGTGGAAGCAATAGCGGTATCGAAGAATATGGATAATCGGTCCGCAGTCTTGTTCAAGTGGGTTCCAACGAGGCGCTCGATGTCCCCCAGGGCCGACCGAACTGCGTCGTTTTCCAAGGAGGTTTTGGCAGCTCCGATGGTCTCATTCACCAGTTGCTGACGGTCGGTTCCAAACTCCCATCGCAAATTGGGGGAAGGAGGAGAGGACACACCAAAATAGAGAGGATCACTGACCAATCCATATTGCAGAGAATGATGTGACGTAGAACTAAAATATCACAAAGAAAGTAGGTTAATTTATTGCACAATTTTAGAGCAAATACTTTTCTTTTGGATCTGCAGATTGATCATATAAATTGTACCCAGTTTCCAGATAAAAATTATCTTTATAAAAAAAATAGTTATATATTTTCCTTGGTTGAACATGACAACGGTAGGCAGACCAGACGTCCCCCATTGCGGGGGACAGTTTCCATTCAAACTATCTGACCCCCGACGAAAAAGTGTCCCCGGAACGTCCCATTGATGAGTTTGTCCCCCAAAAACGCCCCAAAGTGAAATTTTATGAATTTCCTTTTGAACCTTATAAATTTTAGCTAAAACTGCAGTTTTTGAGTAAGTGTTCAAAATTTTCTTAACAATATCAGTTAATTCGCATGATTTGTTCATTATTTTACAACCGTGTTCTAGCATTTGTTGAGTTGTTTGGTTAAAGAACTTCTAATTCTGTGCACACCATCCTGGCCGTCCTTAGTTTTGTCCCCCAGCAGTAGCTTTTACATCGGAAAGTCGGAACATAAACGTTGTTTTTGAGAAATACAGCGATTTAAAGATTTAACGTAGGCTGAGACTGAGAGCTGTAGTCCCTTCATCATACCATATAATTATTGGTCATTATTACAAAATATTAATTAATTCCCCATCAAAAGCTATCATTTGCGTTGAATCTGATGCTCTATATATTGGAAAACTGAGTATTTTTAATCAACAGAAATTTGAAAACAATATTTTTACTTTATTTTAAAAATATTCACTTGCAATACTTTCAATTATAGATTAAATTAAATGTAGTAATAAAAAGGCATATGCCATGAGATTCATTACGAGTTCCTAGCACAGCGGCAGCTTTGACAAAAAGAATTATATAAGTTATTACCATCAACATAAAATTGCTAGCCTTCTGACTTTAGTAGTTAATTGTATCGCTTATAAGGTAAGAAGTAGAAACATGCATTGTAACGTAGAAAAGAATAGGGTTAAGCAATCATCAGTATCATCAAGCTCATCATCCAGAAAGGATAAGCCAAAGCCAGGGATCCATAAGGTGACGCCATAGCCCCAGAGCGACGACGAAGAAACGACGGTCGATCCTCACAAGAATTTTCCTCCTTATCGCAATATTCAGTTACCTAAATAAAGTACAATGCTGAATGGTTTTCCATTTAATAAATAATATTTGCGAAAAAGACCCGTTGAAATTTTTCTTACGCAGGACTCATGATGTTTTCCTGGAGCCAGTGGCAAAGTTTCACATGGATATCCAACGCTTCCAAGGCATTGCCTCCGGTCTTCCCAATCCTTTGGTTGAAGAGGGCAGCTGATCTTTGTTTCCAAATCGGCTCCACAATCCGTTCTGAATCCACATCGACAAGCAAACTGTTGAATGACCCAGGTCCTATGCCCTTTGCATTCTCCATGAGCCGAGTCAGTTCTGAACACCCATTTCGGTTTCAAAACCGATATTCCTCCTCGAAGCGGGTCATCCGGTTCTTCAAACTGGGAGAGTGGCCGAGGGGCACAAATCTCATTATTTTCCAAGGTGCAGTGGGGTGGTGGTGTCAGGCTGTATGACCAGATACCCGTGGCATTGTCAGGATAAATGGCATTCACTGAATTTACAAGAAAATGAAATGTTTAGCCAAAATTGAATTTTAAAAATCTTCCTTTAAAAACAATTTTGCAGTTCCTTACCACACGGCTGCCCAAGCGAAATTGAACTCCCGTTGAAAAGTTCCGCAGTTTTTAGGTTTCTTTGTGCCATTTTCAACGTCTCAGGTCGGAGTTGTTCATAGCTCATAAAGTGATAGCATTTAGTTCTTCATAAACCTCGTCAAGTCTATCCCATGCGAGTAACATGTCAAAAGCGCTTTATTATTGTTATTCCTTCTCCACTCGTACAAATGGGGACGGTCCTCTGGGTTGAGGAGATCCGCCCGAAAATTCTTGTCGAAGAGACCTTGCATTTTATTTTTGAAAGCATCGAATTCCACCTGGCTAAATGTTGAGTAGTCAGACTCCACTGGTTGTAGTTGGTCACCCAATTGGAGTCTTCAATAAATTCTTGATGAGTTTGGATCGTGAGCGCTTTGGTTGCAGTAAACATGTCGTGTATTGTCATGTTGTTTATTCCCCCTGACCATAAATCAAGGTAGTCTGGCGTCCACAGCTTCCCCAAGAGCACCAGTGCCGGCCTACGCTTTCGGCAAACTAGCACACGATTGCCAAGGCCGTACCGTCGACCAGCCGTACCTTCGGACAAGCTTTCATACTAAAAATTACAAACAAACGTTAGTACTAAAATGCTCTAGTACAGTACAAAAAAGCAGATTGAAAAACAAACCTAAATATTTGTACGCCATTTCATCATTTTACTTTCACTATCACTTTGCTTAGAGCCACTCTCAACATTTAATTTTATTTGAGAAATTCCAGCAACTTTTTGAAAGTCGATTGATTCTCCGAGTTTATCCCAGTCCAAACATGTCCTAATAAAATTGATCCCATTGTATTATGCATGATAGGTGGTCATTTACGTTGTGGTAAATCACAGTTTTTCCTTGTTCAATCTTTGATTTACTTACGTTTTGCACACAAGAAGCTAAAAAAATTTACGATCTGAGCGATTAAAATTTTTATGGTGAAATTTCGAAAACCAAACAAATATAAAGTGGGTTTAAATTGTTCGATATTGGCTATTTCCTTAAGCCAAACTATTTTAAGACATTTGCTTAAGGTTATTACAAACGCTAAAGTGTTTTAAAAAACGTAAAAACTTTCAAACTGAAACCAACGAAACGAAAACCTAGAGTTGGAAATACTTGTCTCTTTTGTGTGGCATGATATTTTTTACCTTCCGTTCCTTCGATGGTTCGTTTTTGGACTTCGTTTTTTACTTTCAACGTTTATTTTAAATGAAAAATTTGTAAATACTAATGAAATATGAAGACCTATATTGTTTGAAGTGGTTGTAGGCGTGATACATCAAATCGTTATACTTATGAAGCGCTTGATTTCATAAAGTTGTTGTAGTTTACGCAGCATTTGTAAGCCTATTGTGCTCATTAGTTGTGAAAACTTTGCCCAGATAAACATTTCTGTGTTTATAAGCTCGTAATACATCTCTCCAGAGGATTTTTCTCAGATTTAGCGAATTTTTCTTCAGTCTCCAAACACGCTACCTCAAACCCAACCAAGTCCGCTTGGAAACCACATTTTGCACATATTTTCGGAAACATTATCATTAAACTTGATACTGGATGTGGTAGAGTGTAAAATGAATCCCATTGCTTCTCTGTCCAAGTCTGTCACTTTCACCGTTTCAGCGTTCTTACTTTTTTAGACTATGCAGACGAATTGTGAAGAAAATTTCACTTTTTCTTTACTTGGCACTGTCAATCAAACTGTATTTGAAGTAAGAAAAAATGTTTGTTGGTTGGTTGCATGTATTAGCAATACTTTTATAAAAAAACTGCTTTTTTAAGCCAGCCGTACCACTGGCCATTGCCAGGCCGTACTTGAGCTAGGACGGGCACTAGAGCACTATCCCGTCTCACATGAATAAAGTAGCCAGGGCGAAGGTTTACTACTGTTGTCGTTTATTTTCCTGTCAGTTTCTTCGAGTAATAAATTTATCTCATAATCCCTCATGCTAACCTCCTGAAACATTTTTGGGAAGGGAGCCAGATTCACTTGAAAATAACTGCTGAGGGATCCTCTCCCCGTTGTGGAAGTCGTAGTGGAAGGATATAACAAAGGTGGAGATGATGATGTTCAGAGCGTCCAGCAGGCAAACTTGACATCTTGTTCGTATTTGGTGGAGTTGATGTAGCCGAGGAGCTCCTCCTTTTTGTCGGCGCATCGATTGATCGTCTCGTTGGTGGGAGAGGAGTCGTTCTCTTCGCTTCGTCCCAAGCTGCTTGGCAATCTTGAATCAAGTCTCGAACATCCTGAATCTTGTCGTGGAGGCGGCGAATGAAGCGCTGGTTCTTGGCGATCATGTCGTTGTACTTGTAGCCCTCCAGCCAGTCTGAGTTTCCGGCGATGTTGATGTGGAAGCAATAGCGGTATTGGAAGAACATGGATTCTCGTTCCGCAGTCTTATTCAAGTGGGTTCCAACGAGGTCCTCAATTTCCTTCAAGGCTGCCTGGGTTTTGTTGTTTGCCAAGGAGGCTTTAGCAGCTATGATGGTCTCATTCACCAGTTGTTGACGATCGGGTTCCAAACTCCCATCGCAGATTGGGGGAAGGAGGAGAGGACACACTAAAATCCAGAGGATCACTGACCAATCCATATTGCAGAGAATGATGTGACGTAGAGCTGAAGTCTCACAAAGTTAACCGTTTATTGTTTCACAAGTTCATGGAAAATTACTTTTTTCACAAGTTCATGGAAAGTTTTTTGCTTCATATTTGGAATGATCAAACAACTAAAAAATTTTAGTCACAAAAAATAAAGTCTTGTCTTGAAGTTGTTGTACATGACAACGGGCAGGATGACAAGTTCGAACGATTAATCTTCGTAGCAACGAGTGATTGAGAATGTCATGACATTTCGACTTTCGTTCGTACACAACGTATCTTTTTTAATACCATCCACAGTTACTTAAAAATATTATCTAAAAATGGTTAAAAAGATTGCCAGTAAAAAATTCATAATGCAAATAATCAATGACATTTTGCAGGAACATTTATTATAATAAAATCCTACATGCTAACACTCTGTTTCTCAAACTTTGAACAATTTCAACAATGAACGCCAACGCGCAAACAATTAAGCATATTCCCCACAAAAAGAACACCGTTAAAACTTTTCCATCGATCTGAAGTGGGCTCACTTCACTCACAAAGTCGTATTTGATTTGTGTTGGATTCACAACCTTTCTCCTGTCCTGCACTCTTTTTGCGAACGACATTTCTACATATTCCGTCATCCAGTAGGCATACACTCCAGTTTCAAACATGGTTGGAATGCATTCCTTAATTTTTCACTTCCTGGAGACTAAAGCCGAAATATACTTCTCCAGATCTATAATTCTTTTCCCTAAGTAGCAATGTCGTCTTTTGGAAATAACTCGTTCCTCACTTGCAATCAGACTGTTTGCATCATTTATTGCAGAAATACATACGGATAAGATAACTATTGCTGTTTTAGTTCCATAAGCAATGTTCTGTATGTATTCCGTCCTGTTTGGAATAATGGATTGTTTTCCCGTCTTGTCCAAAAGAGTTTTCACGTTTTTCATATCACCCAAAATGTCAAGTCTACAAAAAATGGAAAATGCTGTAAATTAAAATTTATCAAAATTTAATTCAAATTTTGTAGCACCTTTACCTTTTTTCACCAACGTTTAAATAGCTTTTTACGGTAGCATCAACAATTCCTCGTAAAACGGGATCTTCATATATTATCGAATAATTGTTTTCAACGACCTGCGAAATTTCAGTCATGTGGCTTCTGTGGGAGGACAAATTATTAGGCTGGTTATTGAGCCGGAATAATAAGTCACTAAAATAATGCACATTAGCATCCAAAGCACAAAAAGTTCGAATTTTTTAACCAGACCAGCTTTGGCCAAACGAAATTATACTGCTAATATTGAATAAAATATTTAAAAACGGTTTTTTTCAACGGAAACAGTTATGATAAATGTAATAAAATCATTGATAATACAGAGCCATCCATGCATAGGCATTGAACGCTTTTATGAGTATATGAATGTTCCAAAACTTTTCTTGTTTATATGTGGCACGTCACAATAGCCAAAATTAAAGCCTAGAGATTGTTCCGAGCCAGTTGGGCTGATTCCGTGCCATCGTCTGAGAATCTATACTTTTTCCAAAACATTCGAGAGACATCCATCGATTCGTAGATCTGAAGAACAGGGTTGAGAATTGGGTAGTTTTCCCATGACATGTTTGTTGCTTGAGCAGTTGCTTTGGTATAAAGGCTGCTGTTTACTGAATCAGACTATGATTTTGAAGGTCATGTAAAGAGGAGCATAGAGATATGGATTTGTGGTAATTTCTCATTTTGGAGTAGTTTTTGAGGAGAATAGCAGGGCTGATTGGGGAGCTTGAAAAAAATCCAGAAGTATCAAATCAGTTTTGGCCTTAGATTTTGAGTATACACAAGTTATTGTATGATTTTGGTGGAGATACGAATCTAAAATAGAAGATCGTTTGCATTTGCAATTTGCACAATAACTGACGAAATTGAAACCCATTTACTTTTTGTGGAGCTTCAGCTGGATCCCTTTTTGGAGGAGTCTTGCAATTGCCCCAAAATCCAC
>LJIJ01004154.1:0-15807 GCA_001718145.1 Orchesella cincta
ATTAAATTAACTCTCTGATAAAATTGTTCCTCATTACATTCGAATTGTTCGGCCTTCAAAACAGCTAGTCTTTAAAAAAGTTCACTCGATATCATTCAACAATCTTAACTGGCCAAACAATGAAGGATTAAGAAGGTTAGCCAGTTCGTCAAATTGAAAAAATTCAACAAAAATGTCGATCGTGAGCCCATGGGTTTATTATGGACTTCAAGTGTACAAAAATTTTTTGGAAGGGTTTCCCCATTCCTGGTGGATATGGAGCTGGTTGGCTCCAACTCTGTTTATTTTTCTATACATCCACCAAACCGACATAACTTTCTTCGACTGTCTACCATCTTTCTATTTCTCGTTGCCAGCTGGTTTGGAAGCGTTTTTGTGTTGCTGAAAAAATTACTTTGCCCTAATGAAATCGAGCTAAATTTGCTAAACATATCAACACTAATTATTGTATTTTTTGGATCGTCACTTCTGTTAGCGGTGGGTGTCACTACATTTTTGTCAATGCAATCTTATAGCTCTGTGAACACCCTGCTCAGAAACGGACTGGAACTACGTAAGAAATTAGAAAAATTACCATTTAGTAGCTTTTTTAAAGTAAAATTTTTTCAGAATTTGAAAGGAAAGATACGGAAGCTTGATGTTGACGTGACTGGATTTCTAATTACGTATTACATGCTCGGAATAAGTTTCCTTGGACCACCGTTCTTTGTCCTTTGCGGAATTTTCAAAATAAATCCGTATAACATCCTTTTCCAAGAATTTTTTCCATTTTTGCCATCGGAATCAGAGCAGAGCTTAGGTGTCAACATTGTTTTAAATCTGGTTGCCTTCTCCCATCTAATTTTCGGAATTCTGTATCTTTTAAAGTACGTTGGTATTATTCTTGTATTTTTTGCTAACATCGGAAGCTGCAAAGATTATTTGAGAACACTGCAAGCAAAGCAGTCTGTCTCTCGGCCGATTTGTGTTGCACTACTATGTGCTTTTGCAAATAAACTATACACGATGAGGACTTTATTGAGCGATCTCGTTTTAATATGTGTGCTGTCGGTCTCAGCTCTCTTCTGACATTTGGGCGTGGGTTGAGTGTCAATGCGCAGATATTTACCGTGTTTTATGATTGTTGTTTACTGACCACATTTCTGGTCGGAACTGCAATAACACGCTGCTTCTTCTCAAACTGGGCTCACATATTCGTTACTAGTGAAGATCTTATTAGCGGTGAAGCCCTTGCATTTTACGTACAACTCTAGAAAAACGGGCTATTACGTCACACTCAAATGGAAAGCGCAGCAACAACAATTCCAGTCTACTGTGGACCCCATTTCAAACTTTCAAAGAGGAGGTATTAATCTTTTTAACGTTCTTAGCAATAATATTACCAACGCACTATATTGATAAATCCTTAAGTTTAGGTTGTGTTTGAAAATCGCGACAAGGTATTTTTCAAATGAATGCTTTCGAATGTTATAAATTTCTGTACTACGAATAAAGACTTGTATTGCTCGACTATTTTTTCACAAGAATATGTAGTTAAATATACAGTAAATACAGCAAGCAATGTTTTCAAAAAATGTTTTTAACAAAAATTGATTTTGTTTCCGTTTTCGGTGATTTTCATTGCATTATTCGACCTTCAAATCAACGTTTTGTACAGAATCGATTTTTGGAGATAAAGTTTAAAAAACTGGCACGTTTTATCTAATAAAAAGCAAGCATCATGAAAAAGGTTAGGATACCTATCGATAGGTTTAAAATTCAAAACAACAGTCAACATCGATACCAATAGCAAAATGATAGAATTAAAATTATGAGCCTCGGATGATAGCAAGGGACACGGGTGCAGAATCTTTTGTAACGTTGTAACCAGGTTACAGGAAGATTTGGGGGCGAAGCCCCCAGCTCATATACGGGGCATTAGGTAACATAGAGGAAGTTCGGGTTTGGTTACAGGAAGATTTCGAATCGTTAAAAGATTCTGCACCGTGCAGGAGAACATCCAGCAGTTATATTAAACAGTCCTTATATAAGAATTGAGTTGAACCTAATGATTATGATACAATGAAAGACCACAGAACGAGTCATAATAGTCGCGTAACGTCGAGTAAGCCAAGAAGACATTTACACAAGTTGCAAAATAAGAGAACGGACTTCGATATTTGCAGGACTCTCGCTTCTCCTAGATTTCTTAACCAATTTACCTCAAACTTTTACACATGCTTGTAACCATTCTCTAGCTGGATTTTGAAGTCTTTCTGAAAGTTAAAAAAACAAGACATTCATTTATACTAAGACCAGAAGAAATTTTATAGCTAAAGGAATGGTTAAAGCAAGCGAGCAATCCAAAAAATATTGCTAATGTTTTACTAACCAAGTTAAAAACTGCATTATGATTTAATGACTAGTTATTGGTCAACTAACTAAAGATGGAATCCTTAACATTATAGTAGAACTGCGAAATTGTGAAACAGATTTCCCCTAAATCCCGAAATATCCATGGTTTAAATAATTTCTACATATAAAAGGAAACCAAATATTTGTTCGGTTACCCTACTATGCTCAATACAACGGCATCTAAATTTTATGTAGGCAAATCGAATTTCTATCAATCAATTTTAAGTAAAAAACAAGAAGAAAGGGAATTTTTTACCACATAAATTACTTACATCTTATTACTAACTCCGTTTACTATAATCGTGCTGGAGGAGTACCAATATATGTTGAAAATGATAATAGTACAAGTGTGAAATACTAAAAACGGCTATGTTCTCAAAGGGCAAAATTACGCAAAGGCAAAATGCTAAAGGGTGAAATTCCATAAGGGCAAACTTTCAAAAGGGCAAAATTCAGCATGGGCAAAATTCTGCAGGGGAAAACTTCTGCAAGGGCAAAGTGATAAAAGGGCAAAATCACCCAAACGGGCAAGTTTCCCCAAGGGCAAATCGCCGGTTACCATAGCAAGTGATCTCGACACAATTAAGGCTCTTCTGGAGTAAGGCAACCAAAACGTTTGGAGGAATCCGCACTATCACAGCCGTCGGTTGGTATTCGCTCCATTTTTTTTATATATTGAGCAATGCGAAACAAATTGATAACATTACAAAAAATATTTTGCCCAGGGCATTCCTTTCGGTGCTTTTCAGGTTTTAACTGATAATTCATTTATTAATATTTGGTAAGTATATAATGCTTAAAATAGTCATGTACATCAATTGCTTGAATATATTGAGAAAATGTAGCTAATGTTTTACTATACACAATACAGGACGTGTAATACCAATGTTAACGGATGTTAGTAATTCAATTTAATGCAATTTGAATTTGAGCACCTACAAGTTTTGAAACCATTAAATGAATCTTAAACTCAAAAAGACAAGAACTAAAAATGTGATTTTGAGTACGCATAGTATGCAGTTAAAAGTCTGCGGTACTTCTAGTATTTCCTGTTAAATGTATGAATTTGTTCCTGTACACGTGGTTTAAAATTTCTTTTGTTGTTTAAAGTCAATCATTCCTGAGTTCAATACGTATATCTGTATAACCTGTGTAACTTTCCTTTGGAAACAATTCCACTTCCTGTTATGACTCTACTCTTTTTCAATTTCACTCTAAATAATAAACCATAAATCTGGTTTTAAAACGGTCTATTAGTACGTAAAGTATAAACCGTATAGTTTTCCCATTTCAGCATGCAAAATTAATGTTAATTTCTAGTCGCTTCCTCTACTCCGCTGTGGGTAGCATCAAGGACCACTTTGTCAAATCGTACTAATCTACCAAAACATTGTGCTAGGAAGTATATTCAAACAAATATAAAATTTAAAAAGGTTCCTGGTTCACTTTGATATGATGGCTTCCAAATGCTTGCACAAAAACACGACGGAAATTTTACTTCGACAAATAAAAAACGTAACTTAGATTGTATAAGATATACTGCATAAACACTTGAATACTTAAGGTATAGCGGACGTTTAGAATCACGTCAATCCAATACTGAACCATTGTAGGAAAAACTACTTTCCAACAGTGGTTTCAACTCTTATCAGTTCATCAATCAAATCCACCTTGAACCGCAATTAGGGATTTATCAAAAGAATGTTTAATAAACATAATTAATGCATAATAGTCGCGGAAGAAAGGTACTGTTGTACAGGAATACTGGGAAGTTACTGCAGCTTATTAAAACTAATTTCCTGCTATTGTTTCGAAATTTAAAATAAATTTTACCACAGATTGTTTTTTATTCTCAGCAAATAAGGATTTTTCTTGTCATTCGTCGTAAAGATTTCGGTTGAACAGTTACTTGCATTCGAAGACAAAACGATTTCAACTTTCCTTTACTTGGGAAAAATGCTAAGCAAACGATACTTCAAAATTCTTGACTTTCACACAAGATGGGCCTTACTATTCTGGTCATGTCCATTCTCCTGGGATAGCTCACAACGCATATTATCATTCACAAAAAAGAACCATCTAAAGTTTCTAATTTCCGTTGTAAATCAAGCTCTTCGTGTATTATTTGCCGTTGTACGCCTACTTACTTACAGATTCGTACCGGATGAGACCCCCAGGGTAAACATTTACTACCTCTATGGCTTTAGTTTGGCAACAATAATTAGTTTGTCGTTACTCGCCGTAACTCTATGGAAGTCACGAGAAATGGCCTACCTTTACAACCTCATCATTAATTTTCACCATCACATTCGAAGTAAGTATACAATGAAAACTAATATAACACCTTAAACTATTACTAATTTCAACGCATTATTAATTTTTAATTCCAGCTTCTTACATGACAACGTACGACACAACCACTTGCTACTTCAATCTGTGTTTAGACATATGTTTTCTTACTGTTGGGTTCGGGTTCATATTTGTTGCTGGTTTAATTAGCCTTCAAGCTTGGTTACATCCGGAAATGGTCCTATTTCCGACTTCAATTATTCCGGCGTCTATACCGACAATAATCCGATACGCGATTTATGTCGTTTTTGGCTTACACAACTCATTTCAATTACAAACGCTATACGCTTGTTTTGTCGTCTTAAATGATTTAATAATTGGGCCATCAGCGCATTTGCTTAAAATTTTAAAAGAATTTATCTGCCAAAGAAATGGAAACAGCAGAGCTCTTCCTTTTCAAAAGGCTAGCGGCGATTTTCGAACTTTAAAAAACCTGACGAAATATTATCGATGTACACAAATTTTAGTTATTTTGTTTTTGAATATCGTGCAATATTTTATACTTCCGTTGCAAACTGTTATCTCCTATCTGGCAATTCACGCTTTCTATTTAATGATCACACAGTACAATGAGCTTAACCGCTCGTTTACACTTATATTAGCTATTGTAGGTTCACTTGCATTGGTAGCGGGATACATTGCTTTACGTTTTTGCGCAGTCCTTTACCAGACATCTGAAAAGGCATTAGAATCAATTTCACAGAGAGAAGATTGGAATGGAAAGCGAGATAGAATGTATATGGAAAGGTTTGTGAAATCCTGTAGACCGTTGAGTGTGGAATTTGGTAATATGTATGCAATACGTAAAACGGCTGTTTTGGACTTTTTGAACTTTGTTAGCAGCGGAACTGCTAGCTTACTGTTAGCAACGCCAACTTAGAACTGAAGCACTAACAAAACTTTTATGTATTTGATTTGTTTAATTTTTTTTAAAGAGTCTCGCGTAAGAGTTCCACAATATAGTCTCCGAAGTATTGCTAAATATTTTACGAATCACAAGTTACGATGAATCTAATCTGTCGAATTAAAAATTATAGTATTAGAAAGCCAAGAAGAGTCCATGATTTAAATGTGCTTTTAAATTTTAATGAACACTTTCAAACCGTGTCACATTGTATTATAGCAACCTGTTCATATGTTACTGTCTGACTGTCCAACAATCGTAATATGTATGAAAATTTGTTCTCCAACAAACCACTTACAAATTATCGAAGTGTTTCATATTGAAAATAGATAAGCGCAGGTCAGCTGGTGTTTGTGAGTACAAGTAACTAAACTGATTACTCCAGTTTCATGTATAGTTTGTTTTTGCATTTTTAACTTTCGTAACTTGTAATTGTGTGTGCCACATCAGTTTATTTGGGACGGTGTCCGGTGTGTGGCCTGTTATTTGTTACAAAACGGAACCAACAAATGTATTGTACGGGGACAGGAAAACTAATTGCAATATCAAATCAATCGCAATGTAAAATCTAATGCATAACTTATTTTGTTTAACCATTTACCGCCATATGAGCCAAATTGTCACAATCATTTAAAAACTGGAACGCTGTTTTAAATACGTAATTTTGAGACATGACGAGCCAATGCGGAGCGGAGAGTGTGAAAGCTCTACTTATTCAATCAGGTTCTATTCAAAATAGAACAGTTTTCCGTATTCATGTTTGAAAATTAAAAATTGCTTGTCACAATATATCCTTCCTGGAAATCCATAAGTATATATTTCAAACTTTTGTAACGTCACTTTATCAACACTTCCTCTTCCTAATTATTACTGTTTTTCATTGTTTCTCAATTTTGTTAGCTATACGGCTGGTTTTAGGACATTTTAGTATTACCTCTCTTATTATATAATATTTATTCCTCGTTTGCTTGCACTTTCGTTGTTAAATCTTGACTAACTACTTCCTGAAATGCGCTGTACGTGGCATATATGTTTCATAACTATGTTGCACTAATTTGCCCACTTGTATATATTGTGATTCATACTAGAAAACACATTTAAAGAGTTAAATTGAAATGTTGAAAAACGTTCCTAATTCAACTCAAATTGTTTCCTTCATCATTGCTCAAGTGGGCAGAGCAGGCTTGTCTTCAAAAGTTAGCTTCATTTCAAATATACAGCCTCAACGAGGAAAATCATGAAATTGAAAAAGGTTAACCGACTAGTCTTCAAATTTAAGAAAGACTTCGACAAAAACTCAATCGTGACCCCATGGGTTTTTTATGGACTTCAAGTGTACCGATTAGTTTTTGGAAGAGTTTCCCCATTTCTGCTAGACATGGACCTAGTTGGTTCACACTGCGTCCAGTTCAATGTACACCCCCCAAATCGAAACAACTTTACGCGAATTTCCATTACTTTCTTGTTTTTAATTGCTAGCTGGCTCGGAAGTCTTTTTGTTTTGCTAAAGAAACTACTTTGTCCTAATGATGTCGGGTTAAATTTGTTAAACATGTCGATTCTAATTGCAGTATTTTTTGCTTCTTCGCTTCTGCTAGCATTGAGTGTCACTACATATTCGTCAATGGAGTCTTATAACTGTGTGAACAACTTGCTCAGAAACGGATTGGAATTACGTAAGCCACTGGTCGAAAAATTTACTATTTAATAGCAGTTGTTTCTAAACTGGTCATTTTTATAGAATTTGAAAGAAAAGGAGATCAAAGCTTTGATGTTGACGTGACTGGATTTCTAATCACGTATTATATGGTCGGGTCAAGTTTCCTTGGAATACCATTCTTTCTTCTTATCGCAATTTTCAAAATGAATCCGTATAGCATCATTTTGGAAGAGATAGTTCCATTTCTGCCACCAGAATCTGAGCAGAGCTCAGAGTTCACGATTGTTTTATTTTTATTTACTTTAGTTTCCTTAAATTTAGGGTTTCTTTACTTTTTTAAGTACGTTGGAATAATTTTGGTAATGTTTCTGTTGACCTCGGAAGCCGCCATATCATTCTTGAATACGTTACAAGCAAAGGCCGTTTCCTTGCCCGAAAATTTGTGCTTAAAATTCTATGAACTGTTGCAGACGAATACAACGCTTATGAGGACTTTATTGAGCGACCTCATTTTAATATTTGTCGTGTGGTCTCAACTCTTTTTGACATGTTTGGCGTGGTTGAGTGTCAATTGCTCAGATATTTTACCGTGGTTTATGCTACTTGCACTGAGAGCTGCCTTTTTGGGTGGAACTGCAATAACACTCCTTCTCCTCAAACGCGGCTCACATATTCGTCTACTGAGTGAATATCTAATTAGCGGTAAACGAGCGTTGCATTTCACGTACAATCCTAGAAAAAAGGGCTATTACTTTACACTCAAATGGAGGGCACAACAACCTCTTCCAATCTACTGTGGGTCCCATTTCAAACTTTCAAAGGAGGCGATATTGATCTTTTTCAACGTGCTTAGTACTAACATCACCAACGCTCTTCTTTTGATAAATCCTTAAATTTATGCCGGGTAAAAACATGTAAAATTTGACAATGTAGTTATTATTATTATTGGAATGGAAAATGAGAGGCAGCACTACGTATCACCGCTTCGTTGACAATATTTCTTGTCACGATACTAAATAAAATTATACATATATAGATTGATCTGATTTGCTGCTTTAGTTGTAGTTATTAGACCAAAAAGAATTTTTCTTACCATTTCAGACATGGGAAGAAACACCAATTTCAGAAGTATTTCTGAAACTAGCTGTTTATTGAAAGTGTGTTGGAGAACGGAAAATTTTATACTAAAATGATCTTATATACGATTAAGTCTAAGCCACACTCTACAACTTTCATAAAATATGTACATGCATAATGTAATGTGGTCTATAACTGGGCATTGCATAGTTTTGCACCTACCTACATCGTCAAAGCACAGCTTGGATCAATACACATACATGAGCAATAAATGTACTTGGTAGTAACCCAAAATGACAAATATACACAATGGATAATATGCAGTCCTTACTTTGTGAACAAAGATATAGCTAATCACTGTAATATGAATTTGATTAGGCAAGATTAAGCTCAAGGTATGGTGGTTATTATATTGTTTTGAGTTTAATATGCATGTATAGATTCTTGATTGATTTTCTCGCATTCTCTCAAACCATTTATAAAAGTGATATGCATGCAAATTTAACGTTAAATGCATGTCAGAAAAATCTCGTATTCTAATCACATTAATCCCTTTTACCGACCATACTCGATGGGAATCTTCATTTCATATCTCAATCGCTGATTTTGCCTCACAGTGTAGTAACCACAAACAACTAGGGTATACATTGAAAGATGAGACAACGCCCTTAAATTTGTAATTGCATGATTGATGATGATAATTTCCTTCAATGTTAGAGCAAATTATTAATGGGCGTATGCTTTGTAGCGTCAGGAATGACTGTATATGCTGACGTGTTCACATTGCATAATCAGTTATCACCTTTCAGATGTACGTGTACTATTAACTGAATATGAATCTAGTATTCTTCTTGCTGTTGCCTCGGTCGGAAGCAAGTGATTTTGCTCCTCTGTAGTATCCTCAACCTTAGTTCTTTTTATAATTTGGTTAAAAACAAATTTGTATTGTGGAACTAATGAGGAAAATTTATCCGGTGGAAGGTTTCAGTCAATGGAGGATAATGCAGGTAAAATATATTCAGCAACAGCCAACTAGATTGGATTTTGGTTAAAGTTTGAAAGCGAACATACGGTGGGGTGAAAGATGGCTAAGATGTCTTGATATATTTTACAGACGAAGAGGCATCTAGTCATACACGAGTTGAGGTGGTAAATTGGCACCGTCACAAAGAAACCAGCAGTAGCTTGATTTGCGCCAACGTTACCAGGTAAATATCCGTTTTTCCAGCGCTCATGCGGTCATCCATATAGAATCAGAGTTTTAAAATTTTACGTATCATTTTTTAAGGTGGAGAAGAGTGCTCAAAATTCTTTAACTCCCAATCATAAGCCAAAGTCGCAATGGAGCTACACATCTACATTGCAACAAAATTACACAAGAATAAAAATCAGGTAAGTAAGCCGTTTGTATTTTTGCAATTAATTTCTGTTGGTGATATTCTTAACTAATCGCTATGTTTATAAATTGCATTAGATGAGAACTAAATCATTACACCATCAAATGCTTTTTGCTGATCGTATTGTAAGGCATATCATCACTTGGAGTTCTTCGGAAGACCAATCGTGACGTATTTTTCTACCTTTTTAAAATTTATAGCTTAAGAAATGTGATTTGAGTTAACTTGGTTTTGACCATCGGCAAAAAGAGTTAACTTTAGTTACCCCAGCAGAGGTGGTAGTCATCTTAAATTTAACCTTGAAATGGATATTAGGAAATAATTGCGTATTGTGCAAATTTAATAGCATTGCAAATTAGTATTTTTCGTTTTGAGAAGTTGGTATGATGCAACAGTGACATCATTATTACGTAACTATTAATCACAATGGGCTGTAAATTTCTTTCTTTTGATGCACAAATTTTATTACAAATCTTATTTGCGATATGGATTTTCTATGTACAAATTCGGCTTACGTAGGTTTCTTTTTTCATATTCAACGTAATGTTGTTTGAGCTAGTATTTCAATGTAGAAAATCCAATTCGGTCAGAAATACAGGAGTCAGAAGTTGATGCCCGCTTTTACATGTTCCAAGTCACGATAGGAGATTAATTCTTGCATAACATAATTGATCATTAAAAAACTAGGATTTACTTTAATGAATAAATACTACAGTTGCAACAGGAGAATATATATTCCTGCTGTAACTTGTAAGTGAATGGATTCGTTAAGTAACGACTGTTATTAATTGTCTGTATTAGGAAAACACGCTTTCAAATAGCACAAAATTTCAACTTTCTCCAAATGTGCAACTTTCTCATTTGTCCAAATGACGAGTATGGATACCAACATAAAATTTTAAAAGCTTTTGATATAAAGTTTTTTGCGCATCGAAATACGTTTAGGTTTACAACATTAGAAACTTTCAGAGTATTTACAAGCTGTTTAAAGTTCAAACTCAAAATCCGTATTTACGCAGCAGCTAGTCTATATTTATGCAACACAAATATAATGTAATATTTGTTGTAATTGTAAAATAATATTTTAAAAACATCCGTTTTCTGTTGAATATCAAAAGGTATTGCAGTAGCTTTATTCTTTACTCGGATCAGTGTAGCTTTCCTTAGAAAACAATTTATACGGTACTCAGAGACAAAGGTATGTCTGATCGTGCCTTTTTTAGATATACGTTAATATTTAACTTGTGTGGTCGAGTTATTGATTAGGAAAAACCAATCAGCGAAGCCCTTAATGTTCCTGATTTTAGATTTGTGGAAATTCCGTTTTAAGTCACATCAGAAGTGAAGGCGTTTTTGTGCACCGAAAATAGTATAAGATAGGTTTTAAGTCGGCCATACTTGAAGCATCTGATAAGATTTTTAAATTTATATATAGATATAACCCATGTTGTTTAAACCAGGGCGATATTCAAAAGTTTTTATATGGACATACCAGTAAGCAATTCATTTATGATAAATGCAACTATTAGACACAGCTGTTGAATTTTAAAATTTTAAAATGGGGTTTCGAGGAATATTGAAGTTAAAGTATTTTTGGGTTCACTAAAATCAATGTGTTCGTGCTTCAGAAAACCCGTGAATTTGTAAGTATTGCAAGTGAATGTTTGTAAAACTTGTAAAAATCAAATTTTAAAATACACAAACAAATGAAAATGAAATTTGAGCAGGGCATCGTAAGATTAGAAATGCACAAATCGTTCAACAATAATCGCATCAAACAAATTAGTAATTGCTCAAATGTATGAGCACTGACATTCCACAAACATATCATTTGAATTTTAACCTGTTTCTGCAAGAATTTTGCCGTAGTATCCGAAAAATCGTCCCATTTAAGACTAGAGCTTTGATATATTAAACATAGTTGCGCTAAGTAACAATTGAACTTCTAGACACATTATCCCCAACATAAGAACGAATGTCTAGCTTCAAATAAAAAAACTACGAGTGTTTAGTTGAAGCACGTTTGAAAAATATTCAGTTGTTTAAAAAATGCAATGCTAAATGTATCAGCTGTTTTTTGAATTTTATATATTGAGACAAAACTTGGTCGTTCTGGGTTAGGAATACCAAAATTAATCAACCATGTCAATAAATTAGAAAAAGCCTTCTAAGCAACGATAAATTGGTTTTCTGTAGGAACAGAAGTATCTGTAATCCTGTTTCGGTAAAGTTCAATGCCGACTGAATGTTAAAATGTTAAGGAGAAAGTTTTAAAATTTTACAAGCTATTTGAATGCTTTTGTAAGTAATCGGACAAAATTAAAACCGTCACGTGGGTGCAAACATTCTTTATTGAGACAAACAAAATGTATTAGTTGTCTCAATTAACATATGTATTAGCAAAACAAAATTGTTTGGATGGTGAAAGTCTGAGTTTTCCTTGGAATTTGCTAGTTACTGCGTGTTGCTACCATTTATTACCTGTAATGAATTTTACCAGCAATACTTCATATTTGTATAAACTACCAATGTTCAGATACAGAAATGTTATCGGATGGGGAAAGGCAAATGTATGCCTTTTCTCAAACTCAGGATAACATTTAATTTTAATTAGTTCAAATATTTGAATTTCCAACATTAATGTCTTGATTTTTGCCAAAAACTACGCTTAATTATTTTTGGAAATGTAACACATGGTTATGTATTCTTCAAGTTAGGATTTGGTAATTGCTTAGAATATTTGGAAGACTGCATGCGATTGTAAACAAAAATCGATTAAGTGTTGCAGAAGGTACAAGATGTATAAAAATATTTTAACTAGTCAGTTTAATCCATTAGAATCCTTGTAAAGAGTTAATTTTATGATGAGAATTTTAACTGTACGCCTATGACGCGTTTGGAACTTATTTTTAAGTAAAAGTTGTTCTCTATAATTAAACATAAAATAGTTAATAAATAAGAGTGATTTATACTAATCGGACATGCATACGTTTTTATTTGAAAGTCGAATGGCATTCTTTATAGGCTTCATGATTTCACGCAAAATATGAGAAGGTTTGGTAGATCGTTGAACAAAGCAGTCGACCAAGCTTCTCTATGTTTTTTATTTCTCAACTGCTTTACAAATCGTATTTTGAAAAAAGCGATTTAAATTAAAAGGTCAGTTACGATGAGTGTATAATTATATTAAAAACTGATAATGTATCTTTGCAAATGTGTACATGGGAATGTACATGGGAATGAATGAATTTGTATTGGGAAGTGTGGAAGCTCACAAAGAATAACTTTCAAGAGTTTGGAGGCTCTGATTACTTTGACTAGAGCAATGACTGTTTAAATCATATAAACATCTATACAAGGTAATGTTAATGTAACTGTGAAATTGAGAAGTTAATATTGCCCATAAAATGTGCAATATAGAAATCAAAATTACATTCCTCCGTTTGCCTTTATCATAATAAAGCAGCAACGTTTGATTTTTTTGAAAAAAGGTGAAGAACAGTATTCATCACGTACCAGTATCACTACAAATGGTCGAGTGACAATCCACATCACGTACAAATATTACGTGCTGGACTCACTTACTTTTGGATCGCTGAAGATCTTTTTATTGCACGCAGGTGAGCAACCCTAAATTTAGTGTTTCTCACGCTCTGTCAACTGACTCGCGTAAAATCAGTTTACAAAAGCTAAACGATTCACGCAGAGTTATTCACACTGCACCATCAATATTGAATTGGATTGTGTTACTCATTCGCTATAGATCGTTTAAGTGAGCTGTTTCAACGACTTATCTAAAAGCAAGTTAAACATTATCTCTAAATAATGAAGTTGGGAAGATATCTCGGGTTACTTTCAATCGCTGCGTTTATATTGTGCTTCTTTCTGATCCAAAAACCATTTCGTGCATATAACTATTTTGGAAAATCGATTCAAAACCATTTACAATCGGATAGAACAAACAAAATTCCTCAGGGGGCGAAACGAGACAGTAATAAATCTTGTCAAGACAATGACATAGAGTCTGGTATTAACCAACAGGAACAAAATCCAACTCATGCTTATGAAAATACGCTAAGAAATTTGGAAAAAGATTTAGACGAACTGCAATCAATGATACGGGGCTACGCACCTTCAACCAAGTTTTCAAGCTTTGGAGCTCTTCAGGATCTGTATAGACTTGTTACAAGTCACGTTCAAAAACTGCCCTACCAAGATGGTTATCAAGAGTTCAGAAAACGGGAAAGAGCTGAACTGGGGCGAATCGTGCAAAAGCGGATTCAAATTCTGCAAAATCCCAGGAATTGTTCAACAGCAAGTAAACTATTGTACACTGTCGATAAAAGTAAGCAAACAAAATTATTGCAATTTCTTACAATTTCTTAATTGAAATTTATAATAAACTGTGATGATTTTGCGTAGATAATTGTGGGTTCGGCTGCACCGTACATCACATAATTTACTGTCTAATAACTGCCTACGCTACCAGCCGAACATTGATACTCAACTTGAAACTAAAATACGGAGGACCCTCGTGGAATCAAATATTTCTACCTCTCAGCAATTCCTGTCTAGATCCAGCAGGTTCTTCACACGCAAACTGGGATGGAGGCAACCATTCAGCACAAGTTTTATCAGTGGGTACCTTTGAAACAATGGGAAGGGATACTGCATGGGCAGACTTCCTTCCACCGTCAATTCCCAACGATATTGCATCCCGATTAGAACGAGTTTCCAGTGAGCCTGTAAAGTGGTGGGTGGGGCAATTTGCAACCTATATTTTGAGATTAACCAAGAAAACTGAAAACATCATCCAACAAGGTAAAGCTAGTCACACTGTTCACAATACCCCAGAACACAAAGTCGTTACGATTGGCTTACATGTACGACGTACAGATAAAGTGTCAGAGGCAAAATCCTTACCATTAGAACAATACTTGGAAAAAGTAAAAGAACATCTTGCTATTCGTGCAAAAGTGGAAGGATTTCCTATCCGAGCAAAAATATTTTTAGCTTCGGATGAACCAAACGTTATTCATGATGCGAAGCAATGGATAACCAAATATAAATTGAAATGGAACCTTTTTGCAAACGAATCCAGTGCTCGGAAAGCTGTGACTCGTAATCGATTTAACAATGGAATCATTGAGATTTTGACCGATGTAATGTTGCTAGCTGATTGTGAGTTTGTGGTGTGTACCTATTCTTCCAATATTGGCTTGTTGGTCGCTGAGCTCAAGGAAGCTAAAGCTGAGGCAGAAGGAAAAGTTGTGTCTCTAGATTACCCATATCATTTCATTGCCATGTCTCCAGCAAACTACTCCACTATGGGCGTCGTTGTTGAAGCAAGGTTCCCTCACACACCAACATCAAACCAGGAAATTGAGTTGAAAGTCGGTGATTTGATTATTTCAATGGTACCAGGTCTTGGGAATGGACTGTCACGTGGAAGAAATCAACGAACCAACCAGGTGACTTATAAATCAATAGTAAATATTTTTAAAGCTAAAATATTATACAAAAATAAGTTGTAATTTTAAATTCAATTTCAGACTGGCGTCTATCCCACGTTCAAAACAAAAACTATTACGAAGAAGTTTGGTTTTCCCCATCAAAAATTTTGGAGTTCTGCCGACGACATTTAAATCGATTTTGATTATTTCACATATGGATTTTATATTTTAACCATACCTTACCATGTATAGAAATGTCTAAATGGGATGGAATTTTTAAATATAATACTTTTAGTAATTATTTATTAAAAATCGAGGAAATCGATTATGTTAAACATGTTTGCTTCCCTTTAAGCAAAAAATACATACCAATGCTTTAACGTTTTAAAGGCAGAATTTTTTCGACAAGAACAGTAGACCTCGAGCATTCACTTGGCATGCAGCAATGTTTTGTGTTCCTTTGTATTTTTAGAAGCAAGCTGTTAAAATTGCTGTATTTTTTTGGAAGGAAAGCGAGGTTTAGAACTATATTCCAGTGTATTTTCAGTCTACTCTCAACACGGTTTCTTACAA
>LJIJ01004155.1:0-15799 GCA_001718145.1 Orchesella cincta
AAAGACTTAAATATCTACGAGGTGTTAAGCGTTTTCTGCCACCGAATATTATGAGAATAATGTTTTATGCATATGTTTTAAGCGTCACTGAGTATGCTATTGACATATGGGCAGTTGTAGCAGAAACAAAACTAGAAAAACTACAGCGAATGATAGATAATTTTCTGTATGAATTTGAATATCCACGATTAATGAAGAGAAGGTATAGGAATTTTCTTGAGGAAATTGATCTTGCAAAAATTTGTCGCAAGCATGAAATTTTAACAATCGCACAAAGAAGAGATTACGTCACAATGAAAGGTATGTGTAAAAAATTTAATTGTAATGAATTAAATCTTTCAAAAGACTTTTTTCTAGAAATACTCCTTTAGTTCAACTCAAGAATTTCAATTCTGAAATGTACAAGAATAGTCCAAATCACAGAGGTGCTATACTTTGGAATCAAATTCACGCGATGTTGACATTAAAAATTAGGAATTAATGCGTTCTTGGAAAAGTTTAGGAATGATTATTTTTGTCAGAAATAGGAAAAAAAAGTGTAAACTATTATTAATTAATTATTGTTAACCTTATTAGCAAATTAGTAAATTATCTATTTTATAGGGTGTCACTGTTGGAAGAACAATGTGCATTTTATTGTTACATGAAACGGAAAGGACACTTGGAATAAAGACTCTTATCTTATCTTGAGTATTTCACCGAAAGATATTGTGGGAGTAATGACATTTTTTGGTTATGCAAAACTCCCTTCCTACCCTGCATCCATCCACCCAGCCTTTGTTCTTTCTCTTCATTCAAGTAAGTACATCGTACCAGCATCAAATAATAAGTGAAGTTGTATAAGATATCAGAAGGGTACAATATAAACAAGTAGTTGTTGAAGTCTTTTATTTTTTGAAAATTGGGTATGCTTTAACTTCTCCAAATGTAGGAGTATTATTATATAGCATTACTTGTTCTTTTTAAGACACATGCTTTCTTCAACGTGGATTGAAATGCCAACGCTGCGCTACCGAAAGTAAGCGCAAGTAGCATTAGCGTCAAGTCAAGTCAACAAGGGGTACAGCATAATATGCATGTTATCTCAAAGTGGCTCTCCTGTTTTAACGCGTGACTTCCATAAAACAACACAACACCACAAATGCCATATCATCACCCTATCATCAACATACAGCTATCCAAGAGAAGAGTAAAAAGTCTGGAAGAAATTGTTTGGGAAGATTACAACTTCTTCCTTATTCTGTGTTCCCACATTTTGGAAGTGAAAGTCGAGCCAATGCACGTATGTAGTATAAACAAAAATTATAAAAAGGAACTATGATATACGGCCAAGTACATAATTTACGGCATGAAAAGAACAGCTGAAAAATTTAACAAGTGAGAAAATGCTGACTGTGTCAAAATATTTTCATGATGTTCCCTCACAAATAACTTGTACGCTTGTAGGACAGAAAAGACGAGAAGGAAAGATCTATTAGTGTTGTTATCAACGAGTTCTTTTTCCAACTCATCTCATCTTTAGTTCAACAGTAGCGGACTTAAACTGGTTGATGCTGATGCTCATCATCTATCTCAGAATTTTTTTTTGCAAGGTAACTTTTCTTTAAGTTTTTTGCATGCAGTAACTATACACACCGTGTATAATAGGTGTAGAGTTACATTTGATTTTAAAGCCTGCTTTTGTTCCTACTTTCTAAGTTTCATAAGAAAAAGCAAAGTGGCTAGCACCATCACCACTACTAAGCAAAAGTTTTTGATGTGAATAGTTTGCCAGATTAGTTCATGCCTGATATGGTAGAAGAAAGAGAGGAAGGAGGGTAAATGCAGTAGTGCTACAGAAGTTTTAAACAGTCAACCTTATAACAACTAATGATGATAGCTAAACAAAGTTGACTTACACTTGTGCTTTATATAGAGAATTTATTTATACATACGGAGAGATATAGACTTTTTGACGTAAACAACAACTAAATACCAGCGTTCACACATATCTTCTCATGTTCTAACGAGTTGTCCCCTTTTATTTGGAAAAATTCTAACGTATCAATCATCACATATTTTGGAAGGATCCTTTTCCCTTTTGTACCCTATCTCTTCTTTGAAAAGCTACCAATTTTTAAGCTTATTTTCTGTTTTCATTCATCCCTCCCATGAAAGAAAACACTCTTTCTCGGGTGCCATATTATTTTTAAGTAGTTTCTTAGTTTCGTTCCGACTTATGTAGTTTCCGACTTTTCTCCTCTTTCAAAGGTTATTTTAGTGTGACTGGGTAACTCAACCCACATTTTACATGAGCTGAAGGAAATGTGGGCGGGCGGTCATGTGATAGACATATAGTGTGCGTTTGGTTATGAACTAATTCTTTATAAATTTGTTTTGTTTAGCAGTGCTCTCCTTCACAGAAACTGGTTCATTTTTACAAATATAGAATGATCATCATCTATTTTCTGCTAATACCTTTTGCGAATCAAACCGCAAACTACTTTCACTTAGCCAGGACGTCACATTTATCTCATTTATATTGATGTCTGAGAAAATATTTGGAAGTATATATTTTGATACTAATAAATCAGAAGTCGTTTATTTTGTGTGTGGTTTGGCCAAAGTTATTTTTGAGCGTTTGAGCCTGTGGTGGGAAAGAGTAAGAGGGATAAAGTGTGGATCCATTAAAATCTGTTTGCGGGTACAAAAACGAATGAGAAAAGAAAAAGGAAAATAAAGATCATGGCCGCATGCATTTAAGGACTCAGATGGCTTAAGATCAGCTTAAAGTATATGAGTATCACTTTTAATTTGTTGAAAAAGTAAAGTGAACCGACAAGAAAAGAAAAGAAGGTGACACCGCAGAAGCTTAAAAAAGGAGACTAGAGTAGATAAAATACAATCCCCAAACACTAAACTAGAAACTAGAATATTGCATAGGATTCAGGATGAATCCAAAAAGCTGGCGATAAAAATGGCTATATACTAGTGTATAAAATATTTACAATTATGGATATAACGGTATACAGTCCCATTTTACGATATATGCGTGTGTGTAGATAAAGAATATTATTTGATATATTTTGCATGCTCTATGGACATTGATTTTTAGGATAACGGCAACCAAAAAAATTTACCACCTGAGCTCCCCATCAATGCCAGAATGATGTTATGTCCCATTGACTTGCTGTACTGTTTCTATTCCCATACCAGTTTTGGGAAAGCTCGATTATATACCTACCTTTGGAGCATAAAAGTCTACATTAGATTGTATATGAAGTTGAATTTTTTTATGCTTTTTGGTACACTTTTCTACTAATACAAATACAACATAGTAGCAAAACGAATTCCCAGGGAAATTCTTGACTTCATGATTACTATTCTTTATGTAAGTTCATGCCATGGCTCACATCACATCACACCAATACCAACACTACTATCTCGTAAAATATGTAGTACTTTACTACTTTTCCCCCATGATACTTTTTTGCACTTGAGAAAATCCTGGAATCAAGGCATTCTCCAATCCAAAACGAAGGATACTCGGGTGAGCGTTTGCGTTGGTGTGTTTTGTTAGTGTACAACTGTAAAGAGCTGCCAAATCTCTGCTCAAGGCTATCAATGTATCACAACAAGCTTTGTGTCAAGTCCAAACTCTTGACTTTTACTCTAAATTAACATCCCACTCTCTCATCCACACACGAAGGTGTACAATGTATACTATATGTAGGCTTTCTTTCGGCGGCGGTGCTATATTGTATCAACTGTTTTTAACATGTAATTCCAAGTTTTGTACTTTTACCTTCAGCAAAAGGAACTAGTTTCTCCAACCAAACAATGTATTTATAGTTGATTTCCTCCGTTAGTTCTGTCTCGCAGGATGAATGGGATGGGTGATGCTAAAGACAACTGGAATTAAGGGAATAGAAAGTCTAATTTTTGTTCTGCGAAACCCACCTGGCATAGCAGTAAAACCTGGGTGTGAATGTGAATATAAAATTGGAATGTTTAGTTGATTAAATCGTCCTGGGGTAAAGAAAACTTTGTTCTGATGGAAAGTTTTCATTTTCCCAGAAACGAAATAATGTACCTGAAGATTTGCGAATTTCAATTGAAATCCAATCCCTAGAAATAGATAAAGTAACCTGTAATCAACATCATACCATTACGGCTCCCACACGCAGCGTCAAATGCATAATTCAGATCACAAGTTGAAAATATGACCACAAATGCTGTGTTTTGCAAAATGTCAACTCGTTAAATAAGTCAGCATGGACGGATATAAACACAACAATTTTGGTTAGTGCGTAGTTGCTAGTTTTTTGTTTACCAGGCCCAGGCACAAAAACATATTGATTTCTCATCCTCATTTTGCATCCATATGGCTCAGGAAGAATAGAATTGGTGCCCACTGAAATTACGGAAAAAGGACGGAGATCTATTATAAATGGCGTAAATTAAAAAGTGTCCAATTCAAATATAAACTAATAAAAATATGACCTACAGAGTTATATGTTGCATTGTAAAAACTTTGTTCTGTGCTGGAATAAATAAACCAATTTATTTGGACCAAACTAATTCTAAAGCAGCCACCAGCTATAATTGTGTTTACTTGTTATTTTGAATAAATGGGTTACGCTGTGCTGTCATATACAGAACGAGAATATGTATAGTACACAGCGTGATTAAAATTATGCGCATAAACAATTTTTCCATGAAGGGAAAAGCAGAGTCCAAGATGCAAATTCCTGTCACAAAACAGATCTAGTACAGCATCTATGTACATAATATGTAGGTGTAACTTGTGTGAAACAGTTCATCTGGGAATGGTAAATGATGTGAAAGTGCATCCAAAAATGAAGTAAACTTTTACAATTTTGCAATAAAATGTATACGTATGTTTGTGGAATATTTGGTTTGTGCTTTTATTATGTAGGCAATTCATGACCATTGTTATTTCGATATAAAAGTAACATTACTAGCGCAGTTCTGCAACTGTGGGTCTGAGCAGAATCTGCAAACTTTTTCTTGCATAACTGTTTTCCCACCATAGCAAAACAGAAATTTTCTCTTCTCACTCACTCTCTCCTCCACTTTTTTCCGCTTTTCTGTCTCATTTCGCAATGAAGTTACAGATACTATTATTAGAACAGTGAATGACAACATCCATATTGCTTGCTATGCATTACTTTCACTTTATTTAGCGGCGGAAAATGGGTTTTTCCTACCGAACATAGTCCATTTGTAAGGCTTCTCCATCCCTCTGTTTCTTCAGCGGCACACACTCGTTGTGATAATCAAACGAAGAAGAAATATGTAGTAAAAATGGGCACGTTTTCTTGAAGGCTTTACAAGGGAAAGAAATGTCGTTTCTGACTAAGCAGCTCACATAGCTTTTGTTGGCATACATAAATGAACTTGTGCTATTTGGTTTATACATACATACATTCGAGAATCGCGGAAACTAACAAAGATGAGGAGTATACAATACAATAAACGAGGAAGATGATTCTGTTGTAGAAGAGTAAAAATGGGAATGTGAGGAGTAAAAGTATATAAGAGAAAGTGAACGGGAGAAAAAAGCAGGACGACAAGAGAGATGATAACGACTATAATAGTGCTTCTTGCTAGTTGCTCTGCTCCTTTTCCACTTTCCCGTCTTGTATTTTACCAACCAACTTCGTTTTTTTTCTGGGGGAGAGAGAGAAAATGATCAGTTCTTCTAATCAGGCTCATATCATCTCATCAGCGAAAATGGACGGCTACAGTTATAGGCACTAGAGAAGTCATTTCTTCCCTTCAGAATGTTCATCCATGCAAATATTTCAGAAACAGAGATACAATATCACTGCTCCTCTCACATTTTTGTACGCCTTTACATTTTCATGCACACTGATGCCACATCATGGAAAATATTTTCTACACTTTCACTAGATACATTTTTTCGCCCATGAGCTTGGATAGAGAAAGCGTACGTGAATGTGAATTCTTGTTTACAAAAACATAAGTATACGTTTTTTCATCCAGAAAATACTCGAATGAACTGCTACATCTTAAGAGAAGTGCATAACTTCTAGTTTTCCGCTACAACGCCATATGCTATAGTGTGTAGGTGTTTTCACTTCAAAAATGAAAGCAAAAGCTGTCATTATGTACTTTTTGTACCCCACAGAAAGTCTTTACCGTCATTGGTATTATCATCTCAAATGAGAAAGAATGAAGCAATTCCTTTAAATGAGCATGAATAAGCTAAATAGCAGCAAAAGCTTTTTTCGCTTTCAAAAGAGGAATAAGAGGGTGGGATGCACAAAAAAGGTTTATATTTTTCTTAAGAAACAAGTTGTCTTACGATGGTGTTGTAATGGAATGATGATGATGATGATGATGTTTTGACAGTATTCGTCTCGTTTCAATTAGAAGGAAAAGCTGAAGGAGATGGACTTTGCTCTTTGTATTCACAAGAGTATTATCATTTCAAAGGTGCGAACATTGTGACGGGCTTGTTCTCGGGAATGTGAATAATTGGCTGCAGTTCACTACCTGTTTAATCCCATAAATTGCCTTTTGATTTGATGAAGGAATTACAAGTGTATTTCCAATTTAATAAAGAGCCCTGTTGTATATGACCGAGACAGATGAGATTTGATATTAAAGAATGCAAAAGTAGCCAGACTACTACTACTGTTGGTTGTTTCTACAAAGTCTTATTTTAGACTTTCCTTGTAGGAGGTTAAAGAGAATTGAGTATGTCTACGACCTACTTACAACTATTGTGAACGGGTACGAACTGTGAAGGCAATTTCTTAAGTTGAAGCAGAACATCCATAATTCATATCTTTTTGAGTCCTTTCATACATGTAAACTAAAATTTTGCAATGTAAAACTTTTCCTCATTTACTTTTTTATACAGGAGATCATCATATCAATCATTTTTTGTCAGTTGTAACCTCGAGAAGAGAAATTCCATTTTTAGAAAATCTTTTTTGCCCACTGTTATATGAGAGGATGTAGAAATGGGAAGAAAATCTTTGGAGTGCAGTACTACTTTTTGAGTTTCTCCTTTTCAAGTGAAAAAGTAACTGAATTTGTGAACTTCTTTTCAAGTCAGTTTAGCAAAGAGGAAAAGAGTACTAAAAGGCTTGCACTGGTGACTGTCACCAGCATCATTACTTTTCCTGATTTTTCTTACCTACAAAACATTTTTATTATATATTACCTTATTACGCTCGACGACGACCACTCTTCCGACTGCATCAAACAATTTTTTATATTACACATTCAACGTTCATTCCCTCCTCACTACTATAATATAAGCATTTTGCTCCAAAGTTATTGGGACGAGAATATGGAGAAAAGAGAAGAAACAACCGTTTCCTTGCATTCCTTTACGACCAATAATGCAATGCTATCATCTATACCTGGAGTTCCACCCCACACAAAGCTATGGATATATTTTTGGGGAGACATTTGGACAGATAGCGTTTATATACAGAGGTAGCAAAAAGCAGAATACATAAAAGAGCGAGCGTTATACTATTTTTGCTTTCACTAAACTTTTTTTTGGATTCTACTTTTTCTGGTTACTACATCAGAACGAAGACTGGGACCACCACCAGCTGAGTACTCATTGCATTTTTGCGCTCTCGCTTTTATTCATGTCTTTCCCTTGTCGTTTATGTGTTGATTCACTCGTGCTCGCCAGTTTCATGACGCTCGCACTGCCATTCCTAATATAACTATCAACATCACCTGGGACAATATTTTTAGTCTTCTTCCCTTGTGAACTCCTTTGTTGTAATAAGCAAAAGAAACCAAATACATATATATTGCTTTGGAATAGAAAGACGAGATACACTATGTATACATCTTTTGAACTATGTGAATACATATTATATCTTATAACAAAATTGAGAAAACGCCACTGCTCCCTTCTTTTCGTGCTTTCACCTACGTTCATCATGTCACATTGCATCATTTTCTGGGATAGAGCATATTGGTATCAGAAACTGTGATTCGTTCCTATTTTCACTCACTCACTCACTCTGCCTATTTGTGTCCCCACGCCTGTCCACATTCTGATGAAAGATGGAGGCAAGGAAATCTAAGGAAAATGAAGGATTCAATGGTTCTTATGAGAAGATGAATTCTCTCAGTGAAGAAATTCGGTTAAACGAAGTAGACGAAGGGAGAAGTACTCTTATATTTTTATCTTTCAATTCCTTTAGCTGAGCACAACAGAATGATTCTGTGGAATACGAAAAAGAGGAGAGGAGTGGAGTAGTGAAGCATCATATCATCACATGAAACTACATTCCTTTTCTTTCCGTTTCTCGCAGAGTGTTACAAACTGACAAGTTCAAAAAAAAGTATTGAGAGTTTTGGTAAAGAACCTAAAGGATTTTGGAGAAGACTTTTACACGGACCATTTCCAATAGGGGATAGAGACAGAGAGGAAGGAAGCTAGGCGGAATTCACATGTACGTATGAAAGTGTGGGGCTCCTTTTACTCGCTCCATATATATAAAGTTTAATCTTCCTTTTGGGGCTTATTCATTTACGTGTTTGCACCTTATCAATGTATTGTAGCGTGTGCACAGCTCAGAAAGACACAGTCACATAGTGCCCTACATCTTTTCAAGTTGCTCCGTTCCAGCTCTCCCATTCCTTTTTCTCGCCTTTTGTCACATTTGAAAGAGGAGAAAGAAAAAATAGAAAAGTAGTTTATAGTGGCTGAGCCTATAGTAGATGCCCATGCCTATAATGTCATCATAGAGGAGTGTGTCGCACGGTAGAGTTCTTACATTGTCCTACAATATATAGGTACTTTCCCAGTTTTTTTTCGTGTTCCTATTTCCTCCGCTTGGTTTTAAAAGTCTTGTGTGATGCTTGCTACTTTTGGGATAATCCTGTGATTCTTATGCAAATTGATATTGGCTGTTTTTTTCTATCTACACTTGGGCCAGTCGCATCTATATCCTCCTAGACTTGCAACTGGGTAAGCAAACGATGACAACTAAAACGCATGCTATATTTGTACGTGATGTAGGCAAAAGTGTGGATATACCGTCTGGAGAAGTCTACAGTATAAAGTATTATCGTTTTGTGTACTGTAAGCCATTTTCGTTTTCAGTCTCTGATGTTCTAAATGAATATATACTGATGGGATGCTGTTTTGCTAAAAAATAGTTTTTAGCTTTGCTGGAGCTAGTTTGCTGCTACAAAATGTGCACTGCAAACATTCATTGGGAGCACTCATCTTTCCGCTTTTCTTGTCAAAAAAAAAGTATGTATATCCAAGATCCAAATATTTTCTTTTCTTCTCAGACTTTTACTCTCTGATCTTTTTCTTCTCAAAATTTTTTCAAACGTCACTCTCCGTTTCTTTGAATTTTTGTTTTTGCAATCTTTTTTTTTCTAGTCGTCTACATATTCTTTTTCCTTGAAGTGCTATAATAATACCGCTTTCATACGGAAAGTAGCTGTTACACTAGATTCGCTGTTGATTGTGAGCTTTGAGTATGACGAGGTAGGAGCTGTGCACAAGAAAAAAAAGTTTGAGCATAATGTACACAGTGAGAAGTTGCGAAACTGCGGCAGATGCGACCAGGTCAGAATGCAGGATTGGATTTTGGGATTTAAGCCTGGTGTGTGGCACTCAATCACCCAGAAATACATATATCCTACCCCATAAGGCTGATGGCGATGATGATCATGATGATGCTTCTAGTTCACTCAGTCAGTTCTGCCCACCTTCAACTTCCCATCAACGGATAAATGAGCTAACACTCAACACTACCAACTATGAAATGAAGGGTGCTATCTACTACTAAACTTGAAGTCGAAAACCCAGAAAAACCAAAGAATACACTTACCTGATCGATATATGGGGATAGTCATATACATTTGGGAAATAAATGGATGCGAATGGTTGGAGATGAGATGAACATACTAGTTTAAGTTGACTGTCAGTTCCTCAAGTAAAAATAGATGACTATTACCACGCTCCTGACATGAGAATATAAGTAATAATATTCGAAAATGTTGTATGTGTCCGAAGAAAAAGTGAAAACCTTCCAAGAAGCAAACGCTAGAACCATTTTCAAGGTTTCTGCAAACAGAAACAGCCCTTTCTCTCTTCCCATTCACAGGGAATGGTATGCATAGGTACTGCATTGGTTTGGTTCATGCTATACAGATGAGCAGGAAGCAATAATATGCCTTCCAGACTAACATTGAAAGAAGAAGAGGGCTGATGTGTAATAACTATGATTATAAGTGTGATACATAGTACATGCATACTTTTCACTACTACTTGCACATGTTCGACCATCCACCTCCATTTTTTATATTTTCTTGTATCCAAAATGCTTAATATCATTTCTCTACAGCCCTTTCCACAGAGTGGTCCCCAAGAGATTTAGCACTTCATTTTTTCCAACAGCACTCCAAGGGCTGAAATATGAAAAAGAAGCGTTTTTACAGGAAAAAATGAAGAAACCAAGCTTTCCTTTTCTATATATACTAACATACACATCATAATATGAACTCACTTTTTCACAATAATGTTATGCAGGCAAGTCCATTACAATATTATATATGGAGTAAAAAGAAGAAGGTAAGCTTTTGGGAAATCGCATTGCTTACTACTACTACATATATAGAAATATGTATATTATTATGTATATAAAATGTGCCTTGGCAAAAAAAAATCCGTCTCATAAAAAAATAGGTATCATTTTCGATCTACCAACGCATTTTTTCTACTTTTGGCAACGAACAAAACAGGAATGGGAAGAAGGAAAAGTCAAACTATATTATTATTAGAGGAAGCTTACATCATATGAGTAACGTTAAGCTTAAAAATCGAATAAGCTCAAACATCGCACACGGTAATCGTGATGAAGGTTCATAACCATTGGAAAAAAATCATGTTCAACTCACGATCAACCATGTCATATTTAGGATAAAAAATAAAAAGTGTGTGCACGGCTATATATATACTCTGCATGCAAAAAGAAGAAGCACACGAATGAAGAAAAAGGTGCAAAGTATTTTCTTTTCTCTCTTTTTTCACACCAAACCAACTCCTTTTTTTTGAGAGATAGAAAAGGATGTGACTTAGATTTCTGCACGCTTATTTTTCTCTCCCTTCATTCCAGCATGCTTTAGCTTTTCCTTTTGAATAAAGATCAATTCTTTTTTCCAGTTACTATAAACATGTAGGTAGACATGACATAACGTGTGTGAGTTGCACGTATATACTCTTAGTAGTATGGTCTACATAAATATGCATAGTGTGTTGTAAGGCCCAAAATATCTTGTAAGTATAGAAGTAATCCATCCAAGATTCAATGGATATAAAGGAGGATGTGACCCGAAAGAGAAGAGGAAGAAATAGCAAGTCTCAAGAAGAGGAGAGGGGTAGTTGTACTTATTCACATGCGAAAGAGAATCGTAACCTTCGTTTTCTCAAAACCCAACGTGATGTAAAAACTAGCAATAATATAAGACTCCCATAACATCTTACATTTACGACAAAACATTATAGATTGCACCATCCACACTCTACTTTGAGAGAAAAATTGTAACGTGCGAGCCGTTGGCTTTTCTTTCTTTCATTCAAGTACAAAAAGATGGTACAGTGCAGTGCTGCATTAAGACTTTCCAAAGTTTCGGTTTGTTTTTTTTGCAACACTTTATAATACTTATAGATGATAGTCAATCCAAAAGAGAAAATGATTCATTGCTGGACATCCATACAGGGATTGTTTTGTATTATTTGGAACACTGAATGAGAAATGGAGGTAGCAGTAGTAGTAGAAGTAGAGCTGCTTTCAAGGAAAAGGGGTAGTAGAACAAGAGTTCTTGCTCAGTGAGGGACGCTATCCAACTTTGCCCCAGACATCTGAGAACGGTCACCGCGGTCAACTGAAGACACAGCACATGGGATGCCCAGCAGCAGCAGCAGCTAGTAGGATGTAGGAGATCATCATTATACTATTGAATCGATCGTCATGATCGTACTCATTCTTTGTACTGTCTCATTCATATACCTTGTTAGCGTTTATATTTGATTGTAGTAAAGCTAACTTATCATTAATCTGAACCTGATTAGCAGCGCCGTTGTCTTATCATTTATCATCGCAACGGCGCACCACATGGCGCAGTCGACATTTAATTAAAAGTTAGTTTAAATGTGAAGTGAAATGGTGCGAACAAGGCACCAGCAAACGGAGGATCAAAATCCACCGTCACCACCACCCGTCCTCCCACCACGGAGACGGACAAGAAAAGGAGGAGTGAAAAAGCGTAATAATGTGGAACCAACTACGACGGACGAGGTGGAAGAAGCGACACCACCACCAGCGTCCAAAGGTCCCGATACCGACGCTCAACAGCAGCTGACCCAACAGTTGATGACGCTCGTCCAATCATTGGCGCAACAGTCAGCTAACGGACAAATTAGTCAACATTTACAAGGAGACGCTAGGCACCCACAGCAAAGCACATACCTCCACCTAGACTGGCTACCCCAGATCGGATGACCATCATTCAATTTCGCGACTGGAAACAAAGGTGGAATGATTTTGCTAGCACCCAACAGATTCTCCAGTACCCCATCGATGCTCAGCATGGGATCCTACGTGCGGCTATCGACTCTGAATGGACAATGTTGTGGAATTCATCTCGTTGAAGATAAAGCCAGACAGTTCGATTGTGGAAGTGCTAAAGCTGATGGAGGCGTACATTCGCCAGAAGAGAAACCCACTCCTGGACAGACAAGAGTTCCACCGCCGAGATCAGAACGCTGGAGAATCCGTCGATCGTTACTACGCTGCCCTCAGGGTCCTGGATGACGCCTGCAGCCACGAAGGAGAGCTGAAATGTGCTCAGTGTTCAACTACCCCAGCAACGTGTGAATGCGGAGAAAAGCTTGACCTGCAGGCACAGCTACAAGACATCCGCATCCGTGACAGGTTCATCTGTGGCCTAAGGGACAAGGAGATGCAACGAAGGGTCCTGGCGGCAGTACGGATCGGTACTGACGATGGACAAAGTCTTGTCAATATGCACCGCCGTGGAAAGCTCATACTCAGCTGGAATTTCCCTGGGTCAACACGGTATGGAAGTGGAGGTAAATAATGCTCAATCCACATACAGAAATTTTCCAAGTCTGTCACATTTAACCATGCCCGAGTAACAGAGAAAAGTGCAAGTGGTGCGGAGCAGCTCGACATCGCTACGAAAATTGTCCAGCACGTAACGCTAAGTGCAGCCACTGCAAAAGGATAGGACATTATGAAACCGTCTGCTTCCAGAAGCTTCGTACAGCAAACCAGGCTATCGAAATTCCAACATACAACAGCAATCAAACGGGAGCCACTATGGGGAACGTGACCATCTTCAAGGCCGGGAAAAGCGAAAACTTGTTACAAATATCAACACAGATAGCTGATGACATGCATGATATTATGTGGTTACCTGACACAGGAGCTGACGTTGATGCGATTAGTTTCAAGACATTCAGTCCTTGGAGATAAAGCAAAGACTCAGCTGACATCAGATAAGCAGGAGGTGTACGCCGCTAACGGGAGCAGCTTAGGTCCTGTTGGCTCTATATCAGCTGTACTCAAGTTAAACAGCAGACAATACCACACCGTCATTCGGGTGTTCGATAAGCTGTCAACCCCACTGCTCAGCAAAGCAGGATGTATTGCTCTCGGACTTCTCCATTCTGATTGGCCGTTCGGAATTAACCGAAAACTCAAAACCCAAGAGAAATCAACATCATCTCATCTGGAGTCAAGCGTTTCCCCGATGAGATTCCTCCAAACTCTACAACTGATGAGATACAACAGAAGATTCTCAAGCAACTAGCAGAAGCCTTTGATGACAGTGTCCTGAAGCCAATGATTGGAGCACCGATGAAAATTGATCTTGTTCCTGACGCCAAACCCTGCCGCCGGTATAAAGCTTATACTATTCCATTCCACTGGCGTGAACAAGTCAAAGCCCAACTCGATGACATGAAAATAAAGGGCATCATTGAAGCAGTGCCAGTCGGGGAAGCGGTTGACTGGTGCCACCCAATGGTCATAGTACCCAAGAAAGGCACAACGGAGCCCCGAATCACAGTGGATCTCACGGGACTAATAAGTACGTGCGAAGACCAGTGTATCCAGTGAAAGTCCCCAGGGAAGCCGTAGCAAGAATCCCGCCTGGAAATAAGTACTTCACAACCCTAGACGCACGGCATGGATACTGGCAAGTTCCCCTAGACGAGAGCAGTAAGAAGCTAACTACTTTCATCACGCCGTGGGGTTGCTTTCGCTATTGCCGCAATGTCATGGGACTTATCTCAGCAGGTGACGAGCATAACAGGCGGGGAGACGAAGCCATCAAGGGAATAAGCAACGTTGAGAAAATCGTAGAGGACATTCTCATTTATGACGACGACTTGGAAACCCATACAAAGCGTGTGATGGAAGTCATTCAACGTTGTTTGGACCACGGAATGACGTTGAACGCAAAAAAGTTCAAATTTGGAAAACCGGATGTGGAGTGGTGTGGTTACAGGGTTAACCAGGATGGATACACACCGTCACCCCATCTCGTCCAGGCTCTACAACAATTTCCAGTCCCAACTTCCAAAACTGACGTGAGGTCATTTTGTGGACTCGTCCAGCAGTTCGAAGCCTTCTCATCTCGAATTGCTGAGTTAGCACTACCAATACGGGCACTCCTCCCGAAAAATGCAGCGTTTATTGGGAACCTCTACACCAAAAAGCATTTCATGAAATTATTCAGGAGTTTTCCAGTCCCCGAATTCTGGCCCAGTTTGACCCTTCACGTCCAGTTCGTCTGGAAACTGATGGCGCGCAGTCCAAAGGTCTGGGGTTCGCTCTCTGGCAGGAACAAAGCGATAACAGTTGGAAATTACTCCAAGCGGGTTCCAGATTCGTAACGCCAACCGAAGCCAGATACAGTGCTACCGAGATCGAGCTGCTCGCCGTCACGTGGGCCGTCAAGAAATGTCGCATGTTCCTTCTTGGGAAACCTTTCGAGCTTGTGGTTGATCATCGCCCCCTCGTTTCCATTCTCAACGCAAAAACCTTGGATGAAATCGAGAACCCCCGACTCCAGCGTTTGAAGGAAAAATTAGCTTGCTTTCGTCCGCAAGTTGTATGGAGAGCTGGAAAACAACACATTGTTGTCGATGTTTTCTCCCGTTATCCATCGTCTACCCCAACGGCAGAAGAAGAGGAGGATTGTGACGTACCTACAAATTTTGCTGCGATTTTGAAGGATCCGGAAGATGGGACGGACATTTTGCAAGATCCTATCTTGTTGGCAGTAAAAGACGCAGGAAGCATATGCAGTGAGTATGGAAGACTCCTCCAGTTGATCAGAAACGGATTTCCAGTGCATAAACAAAACATGGACAGAGATCTGGCATCATACTTCAAAATCAAGGACGAGCTCCGGGTTGAAGATGGCATCATTATGTGGGGCAGAAGGATCCTCATACCGGAAGCGCTAAGACGTAACGTACTGGAAAACCCTCCATGCATCCCACCAAGGTCAGGAGAGGACCCTTCGTCGAGCACGTCAAGCCGTCTTCTGGCCTAACATCTCCAATGATGTTAAAAATCTCGTTCGTGGATGCAACGAATGTTCATCTCGCTTACCATCCCAGCAGAAGGAGCCATGCTTGTAGAGCAGTCGTGTACACGTCCGTTTCAATGCGTTGGGGTGGACCTATTCAAATACGCTGGCTACGAGTACCTCGTCATGGTGGACAAGTTCTCCGGATGGC
>LJIJ01004156.1:0-15791 GCA_001718145.1 Orchesella cincta
AATATTTAACGGAAATTGAACCAAAGTTTTTCATTGTGTAAATAATCTATTTTTCGCAATGGAGTGATTATGATGTTATAAATTGTTCTGGATTTTAGAGGGTTGTTCCAATGGTGGTCTTCGCATCTTCATTATTGATTCTGTAGAGACCGTGACTCCAGAACTTTTTGTATGAGGCTGGAATTACCATCCGAAGTGGGGGTTTGTCTAAAGCGCTCATCTCGTAAAATAAGGGGTCTTCAATGGGGTTCGGGGGAAAGAGATACCAGTGACTTTCACAATGCCAGGACTTGGATTTCGGGCTGTTGTCCACAAATGGGATGTCGAAACATTCGAGATCGTGTCGGATAGATTCTCGTCGGCACCATTGTATCGGAATAGATTGGTTGCTGTTGACGATTCGAGAAACTGTTTCAAATTTAAAAACTCGCTTCCAATCGGTAAATGGGTATGTTGGTTTAAACTTTAATGTGGCCTTTTAAAAACTTTATATTTGACGTGAATAACATCGTAACGAGAGAGTACGATGGCACTGTGAATTCAGGGAGGTTCATCCCATTGTAGTTGATAATGTGATTAAGACAGTGGGGAAGTTGAGAAATTTTAGTGTGTAAATTTGCAAGTTGGATATCCTGTTTTTTGAAGTTTTTTGAAAGATTAGGATTTCTAAAATTGGAGTAAAGGCGGAGCTTGTTTGTTCTTCGTAGTTTTTGGGGGAATTTATGTAAATTTCTTCAAAGAGGTGGATCGCAAATGTTTGGGTTATTTGAACTGCAACCATAAAAAGCAAGACGAAAGTATACTTGGTGATATTCATTTTGGTTTCAAGGAACATTTTTGACTAATACGAGATTTAGGGCATTTTCTTAGCCAACCGAATAATATACGTAGATGTTTTTGTTTTTCTAATGTTGCACAACTATATTAGTTAAATTATAAATTTAAATTTGAAAAATGTAATAGGCGCGTGGAATGGTGTAGCTTCTGATTGAAACAAATCGTTTTGAAAACCATAGAGCACCTCATTTTCTTCAGAATGTGGTAAAAGTTTGATAACAAATACTGTATCCAATGATGATCCGTAGCCAGAACGTTGAATAGGTGTGAAAGTTTCGTTAAAAGGGCAAGTATTTATGTTGAACAATATGCACGAGCTCGACAATTTGGAGGCAAGTGGAAAGTATCCGGTTTGTACATTTACCACAACATTTTAGAAGATATTAGTTGTAGAAGGTTCGAAAAGTTTGGTAAGAAATTTTACAGAGTTTGTATCCTCGATTGAAGAGCCACAAGTTGTGCTGGTATGGACGATATTTAGCAAACATTATTGGTAGGTGATGTGAGTTTTTTAGATTCGTGCAAATATAAGGGGTAGTTGGAGTGCTTTATAAAAGATTTTCAGAATTCACCTTCACCCTTTCTTTATCGTTTTTCTGTTTTACCTTTAATTCCGACAAAAAACAGAGCTTCAATAGCTCGACTATTTATATTCAAGATGGCTACCTGCTATTATTGAAAATTGTGCAAGCGAAATATAACACGACACTATCTCAGCGCTTGCCACATTTCAAAGGAAGAAATTCTTGTTCATTCCCAATAATTTCCCTTTAACTTTAATTGCATTTCAGATTAAGGGAACTGTGGAAAAAAAGTGGATGTTCAAAGCCATCTAGCTAATTAAAGGAGAATGCCAACCATCCAAAGACATTTCATAAATTACATATCATAATTTTAAACCGAATTTATATAATGTTTAATAAGGGGTAAGTTCTTCGGTAGAGGCGGTTTCCCTCCAACTCTTATTCCACTTTAGCATCACTTATTGTCCATTCCCCAAGCAACAACTTACAACAAAGAACAGAGCTGTGCTAGTTGAGCGCTTTCGAGCTTCTAAACTGATATATTTTAACATGGCATTTTATCTCAGCACAAATACAGGCTTAACTTATTACATGGGGGAAGAGTAGCCGAAAATCCCGGATTATGGCAATCGGATTACAAGTCCAAGATTCAGAATTGATAATCGAAAATTCAATATTCGATTTTAAGAGTCCATATTCCACTTTTAATCCCAATTCCCGGATTTTCAGGGCCTGGATTAGAATTTTATTGAATCTGATGGTGTTTATATGGAGTTTTCCATACGGGGGCAACTACAAATTTGCTGATTTAAGAACCTAAACAAGCAACACCTGAACTGTAACCCCTTCATTACATCTACACATTTCAATGGTGTCAACGGTTCTAAAAAAGTTATTTGCCCAAGGTGAATTCGTATCAGGGGACAAGATTTGGAAAATCTGTCAAGCAATCTCCTTTCGAAATCGTTGCGTTTCCTTGTTAATAAAGCCATTTCGTTTAGAAAACCTGAATATTTATCACTTGGCTGCCTGTAGCAAGTTATGTTAATGGGCAGGGACCATAATTTATGGTCTCAACACTGACTGGAAAAGTATTTGATAATTTTACTAAGCCATTAACATGAAAACCCCCGAAAGAAAAGAAATAATGTGAATTTATTCCTTTGCATATATACATAGGCCCAGGAACTATTTTCCTTGGGGTACGCAGTTGTACAAGATACGTATACTATGAACAAAACCCGTGTTTTAAAAACTTTTTATCGAGTTTCTAATGGAATTTAATAATCTGGGATGTTTGTACCCCCGGTTCCTGCGACCATGCATATATATACATAGGACATTCTGTTCTCAGGCCTTTGCTACATCTCAGAAGGCCATGTGTTAAACCATTACGACCAAATAGATGACGAATTACTGGGGTTTTGCTCTAAAATTGTATATTTACAATTCTTATGAGTTTTGACTTATAATTGTTAAAAAAAAGAAGTGGAAGAGTTAGTCGTTAGTTAAAAGTGGTAAAATTTGGGTAAAAATACTTGCCATATATTCCAGGGTTGTGAAAGTATGTTGCAATTTTTCTGGTAGTAACATGTGGTAACTTTCGGTTAAAAACGCGGTACGTTTTTTATTATGCCATTGAAATCATGAAGATATTATTCTTGAATGCATTGTACATGTAATCAATAATTTTAAAGGCTAATTAAAAAATTATAATATTATTGTAAAAGACAGATTTATTACAGCAATTGGAAATGAAATCATAATATTACTACTAATAATCATTTAATATAAACCATTGTAAAATGACTAAATTATGTTGATGGTATAGATGCCTCAATCGGGGGTTCCATACTGACGCTAAACCGAATATTATTATTAATATTATAAGGGTCCAAAGCAAGCAAGCAAAATTGCTCACAAAAAAACAAAGTCACCATTAATAAATCATTTTACTCACAATACAATTCTAACATAGCAATGCATTATGGTTGAAAGGCTTTAGTTGGTAGACGAAACTGCAAACAAAAAATATTTTCAATATAATAGGAGATCAAACAAATATCAATCAAATCAAACAAATCAATAATGAAGTACAATCTTTGAAATTCACACCATTTGTTCGCCGATGACTTTTCGACTGTCGGGATTTTTCCAAATTATTTACCTATCTCAAGGTTAAAGTCATACTCAACGGGATAGTATTCCCCAACTTAAATGCAGGCAGGTTTTTCAAATTCTGGAATGCCAACCAAGTTACTGGAATGAGATAAGGAAACTTGTTCGTGAAATACTCGACCACATATTTTCACTGGCAGCTCTAGCAAATTCATTAATGTTGTTGTGGCAACTTCCCTTCGCTTGGTGCATCTCTATATTTCTTATTAATCGAATCATGTCGTCCACTCTATAAAATTGTATTTGTTAACATTATGTTTAAATTTGCAAGCTCTTCCAAATACATTTGCAGCGGCTGACCAAGTTGTACGCCCCACTCATCCTGCTCGTTTGAAGACAAACCGTTTCCATTTCTCCAAGTAACATTTTGCGTCTGAACATCCAGGATACTTTTTTGCCTCACGACATTTATTAATACAAACCAAAAAGCTTGATATTGTGCTTGGAGACCAGTGTAGGTAATGTTTGGTAATTGCTGAAGCAGGTGGTCTATCTTCCCTGTTTAAAGATAGCATTGATTTAATAATGCTCCCGGCTTTGCCAAATCCATTTCGCTTCAAAAGGCCTTCATCCAAATCCAGCTTCCCATCCAAAATATTTGTTTGTCTCCGAATAATATCTCCAAAAGGGTGCTCACCATTGGTAAGTACGTAGTAAAATACACAACCAAGAGAAAATATATCTGATTTGCAACTCTGTTGTGAAAGTCATAAACGAATTTATTTTTATAAAAAAATTCAAAATTTCATTTTAATTCAATTTTTTTTTAAATTTCCTTTCTTTAAAATTTTTATTACCATTCTTGAAGAAGGGTTTCCGCTTTGATTTTTGCCACAAATCGGAAGTACTCTGGAGCCTGCCATCCCGTACGAGCCGGAATGAAGAAGTCAATGTAAACGATGTCTTCTCCACAGAAGTTTTACACAAGCCAAAGTCCGAAATTTTGAGGGCACACCTTTACATTTGTGGTGTCCACAACGATGAATATTTTCCGGTTTTTATGTCCGATGAATTATATTCTTTTCGTGGAGGCACGCCAGTCCTTTAGAGCATTGCATTAAGATTTCCCTATGGCATATTTTGGCTAATTGTCTTTTAACATTTGTCTTGCATCCACATTGCTAGTGACATGTCGCAAAGTTCCAACGCAATCAGGATAAAATCCGTATGCAGCTCTTGATCAAATTAGCGAATTATATTTGCATGGGAATCTGAATTGATCATGGTTTTCACTTCATTTTGAGCTCTTGCAATATCATAATGCACACGGTTGAGCCGTTTAATGGCAACATTCCTTTCTCCAAACCTTCCTTTATAGACAACAGTTTCTTTTGATCCTCTCCAAGCACAACAGACTCATCATAAAACCATTTTTACCAATACTGTGGCTTGTAGACTGACCCTTTATGGATCTTTTCTGAGCATCGCTAGCCCAAATCCATTGACATTGATTGCAGCTTCTCTATAAGGACTCTGTGCTTGAGTTTTTCGCAATTTCTCATAATGCCCCTGTATGTTGTTGATTCTCTCTGTGAAAAGATCAAGATATTTTATGCGCTGTTCTGGCTTACAGAATTTTTGAAGAACTTCATCCAGCGACGTTCGTTCCATAATGAGTCCTTGATTGTGCATACTTGCCAAAGTTAGAGATGTGGGGGTAGCGTTTCCAAAATATTTGGATATGGTAATCTTGTAATGTTCAACAAACTCCTCAATCTTTACCATAGAAAGTGATTTTATTGTTTGTTGTTTCAGTAGTCTAGGTGGTATATGATGTTGCCAGAGGAACCATGCTATCTGCCCATCCGATGACGATATCCTTCAACTGTTCTCCTGTGACACTTTGACCCAAAACTTTTTTTGCTAGATTGCTCCAGTTTTTTTATGCCGCTTTGAAATACTCTAATAAAGAATGTAACACGATTCCCTCAAAAAGTTCAGAGTTAATCATCTCCTGAAATATGAGTGGCTCGATTCCCAAAGGTATCATTGGAATATTTGCAAGGTTTAGCAATTTACTGGTAAACGCTGCATATTGTTTTGAGGCAGTCGTAATGTTGGTGTTTTCAATAGGCAGTAGAATTGCTTGATGGTATTTACGATCAGCTTCAAGGCTAAAAGCAGTAATTTTTTAAAATATAAATTTCATTTTCAGTGAAGTATTTTTTGGAATGGTTTACTTACATAAATTCCGGATGAACATTATCAATCCAACGACAAACATCACCACCTCGAACGCCAACCAGAATTGATACTGATGAAATCAGGAAAGGGAAACACGTAATTGTTCCATTAAGTCTGCACGGTAGTTTCTCTCCTATGGCATCGTTTGTGTAGGTAATGATTACCCCAAATTTTTCTCCATTTGACTCGACATTAAAGAATTTGTTCCATATCCACGTGCCCACGTAACTTTGATGAGTGCCAAACCAGTTTGAATTGTCTAGTCTGCTATCACATGTATTGGAACAAGTACTGTAAAAATACTTGAGCAACTGATTAGCAAAATAAGTCTTTCTTGAACTGATTCTTCCATGAATAGAAATGATCACGACATGTCTATTTGCTGCTTGAGAAAGCAGGTTCAGCAAAGGTGAAAGACAAACTTTGTGCCTAGCATGACCGTCGTATGAACATATTTTACTGACCATGGTTTTGTTTAAGTTGTCATATGAATCTTTCAACACGTTTGAAAGCTGAAATATATTGCAAAGCCCTGGAAAAGTTCTACAGTCAGTCTTTTCTAGAATAACTTCAGATTCCGCACAGTTTGCGCTGTCTCCTTGCTCAAATATCCACAACTGCAAAATTGTTCTAATTAGAAGAAGTGGGTTCTGAGACGAAGCAAACATGTCTCGTAGTTCCTCTATGTGGGTATTGTCCAGGTTAAGACTCAAGTAGAATCTTTCCCAGTTTGCTGTCAGCATTGGCAGCTTCCTCAGGCAGCGTGCAAGTGTATCTACATGGACTAACAAGAGACAAATAGTTAAGAATATCATTCAAGTACATTTTATATAACTGATGCACTACACTAACCAGTTTCCATGTTTGAAGGAAATTATATTTCTAGCTGATGCTTTAAGGCCAAAATTGTTTTAACATTTTACTCAGCTGTATTTTGAAAGCAGGGCAAAATTTATGGGTTTCGCAACGGAAAAAAACTAACGTACTACTGGATTATACGATTACTTTACGGAGGAGATTACCTTGTTTGTTGTGGAATCGGACACACGTATTTGCATATTTACGTTAGCATCACTTATCTGGTAGATATTGTCGATCTTTGGACACAGCTCCTTGTTGTATCAGCAAACAAATGATTTTTTCCCGATTATCATTGTAAAGTTTTACGCCTCGTATTCCCTTCCGTTGGCACATATAATACACAACTTTTCGTAATGTTTGTACTTTACATTGAATTTGCTCCAGTTTGAAAGTCTGAGCTGCTTTTTAATACTTACCTTATATGACATAACACAGCATAAAATAGGAATTCCGGAAACAACGACATTTCAATTAGTATCGTATTTAATAGTAGTTATTACAAAAAAAATTGTCAGTTTGTTTTGTAAATTATTAGCAAACGAAATAATTTTTTTTGGGAAATTTATACCCACTTTTTGATGTTCTATACACTTAAGTGCTTCATGTGCTTGCACGCCATATTACTCCGTTGAGTGCTTTAATGTTAAGCAGCTGCCTTTTGGAAAAGTTCACTGGCTCAAACACCAAACGAAGTAATATCTGGCAAGCCACATGAAGCACTTAAGTGTATAAGAACATCAAAAAAGTGGGTATACATTTCCCAAGAAAAAATTATTTCGTTGCTAAAAATTTACAAAACAAACTGAAATTATTTTTGTAAAAACTACTCTTAAATACGATAATAATTGAATGTCGTTGTTTACGGAATCCTATTTTGTCATATAAGGTAAGTATTAAAAAGCAGATCAGACTTTCAAACTGGAGCAAATTCAATGTAAAGTACAAACATTACGAAAAGTTGCGTATATATATGCCAACGAAGGGAACACGAGGCGTAAAACTTTACAATGCAATCGGGAAAAATCATTTGTTTGCTGATACAACAAGGAGCTGTGTCCAAAGATCGACATATCTACCAGATAAGCGATGCTAACGTAAATATGCAAATACGTATGTCCGATTCCACAACGAACAAGGTAATCTCATCCGTTAAAGTAGTCGTATAATCCAGTAGTACGTTAGTTTTTTCCGTTGCGAAACCCATAAATTTTGCCCTGCTTTCAAAATACAGCTGAGTAAATTGTTAAAACAATTTTGGCCTTAAAGCATCAGCTAGAAATTCTTTAAAACATGGAAACGGGTTAGTGTAGTGCATTAATTATATAAAATATACTTGAATGATATTCTTAACTATTTGTCTCTTGTTAGTCCATGTAGATACACTTGCACGCTGCCTGAGGAAGCTGCCAATGCTGACAACAACTGGGAAAGATTCTACTTGAGTCTTAACCTGGACAATACACATAGAGGAACTACGAGACATGTTTGCTTCGTCTCAGAACCCACTTCTTCTAATTAGAACAATTTTGCAGTTGTGGATATTTGAGCAAGGAGACAGCGCAAATGTGCGGAATCTGAAGTTTATTCTAGAAAAGACTGACTGTAGAACTTTTCCAGGGCTTTGCAATATATTTCAGCTTTCAAACGTGTTGAAAGATTCACATGACAACTTAAACAAAACAATGATCAGTAAATTTTTTCATATGATGGCCATGCAGGCACAAAGTTTGTCTTTCACCTTTGCTGAACCTGCTTTCTCAAGCTGCAAATAGACATGTCGTAATCATTTTCTATTCATGGAAGAATCAGTTCAAGAAAGGCTTATTTTGCTAATCAGTTGCTCAAGTATTTTACAGTACTTGTTCCAATACATGTGATGGCAGGGTAAATAAAACGGGTTTTGATACAAGTTGTATGGCACGTGATATGGAACAAATTATTTAATGTCGAATCAAATGGAGAAAAATTTTGGGTAATCATTACCTACACAAACGATGGCCATAGGAGAGAACTACCGTGCAGACTTAATGGAACGATTACTGCTTTCCTTTCCTGCTTTCATCAGTATCAATTGTGGTTGGCGTTTCGAGGTGGTGATGTTTGTCGTTGGATTGATAATGTTCATCCGGAATTTATGTAAGTAACCATTCCAAAAATTCTACTGAAAATGAATTTACATTTTTAAAAAAATTACTGTTTTTAGCTTGAAGCTGATCGTAAATACCATCAAGCAATTCTACTGCCTATTGAAAACACCAACATTACGACTACCTCAAAACGATATGCAGCGTTTACAGTAAATTGCTAAACCTTGCAAATATTACAATGATACCTTTGGGAATCGAGCCACTCATATTTCAGGAGATGGTTAACTCCGAACCTTTTGAGGGAATCGTGTTACATTCTTTATTAGAGTATTTCAAAGCGGCATCAAAAATGAGCAATCTAGCAAAAAAGTTTTGGGTCAAAGTGTCACAGGAGAACAGTTGAAGGATATCGTCATCGGATGGGCAGATAGCATGGTTCCTCTGGCAACATCATATATCCACCTAGACTACCTGAAACAACAAACAATAAAATCACTTTCTATGGTAAAGATTGAGGAGTTTGTTGAACATTACAAAATTACCATATCCAAATATTTTGGAAACGCCACCCACATCTCTAACTTTGGCAACTATGCACAATCAAGGGCTCATTATGGAACGAACATCGCTGGATGAAGTACTTCAAAAATTCTGTAAGCCAGAACAGCGCATAAAATATCTTGATCTTTTCACAGAGAGAATCAACAACATACAGGGGCATTATGAGAAATTGCGAAAAACTCAAGCACAGAGTCCTTATAGAGAGATTTGGTTAGCGGATGCTCAGAAAAGGATCCATAAAGGTGTCAGTACAAGCCACAGTATTGGTAAAATGGTTTATGATGAGTCTGTTGTGCTTGGGAGAGGATCTAAAGAAACTGTTGTCTATAAAGGAAGGTTTGGAGAAAGGAATGTTGCCATTAAACGGCTCAACCGTGTGCATTATGATATTGCAAGAGCTCAAAATGAAGTGAAAACCATGATCAATTCAGATTCCCATGCAAATATATTCGCTACTTTGATCAAGAGCTGCATACGGATTTTATCCTGATTGCGTTGGAACTTTGCGACATGTCACTAGCAATGTGGATGCAAGACAAATGTAAAAGACAATTAGCCAAAATATGCCATAGGGAAATCTTAATGCAATGCTCCAAAGGACTGGCATACCTCCATGAAAAGAAAATAATTCATCGGGACATAAAACCGGAAAATATTCTCATCGTTGTGGACACCACAAATGGTAAGGTGTGCGTCAAAATTTCGGACTTTGGCTTGTGTAAACAACTTCCCGTGGAGAAGACATCGTTTACGTTGACTTCTCATTCCGGCTCGTACGGGTGGCAGGCTCCAGAGGTACTTCGATTTGTGGCCAAAAATCAAGCGGAAACCCTTCTCAAGAATGGTAATAAAATTTTTAAAAGAAAGGAAATTTAAAAAAATTGAAATTAAAAAATAAATTTTTATAAAATAAATTTTGTTTATGACTTTCACAACAGAGTTGTAAATCAGATATATTTTCTTGGTTGTGTATTTTACTACGTCCTTACAAATGTGAGCACCCTTTTGGGGATATTATTCGGAGACAAAATAATTTTTGGATGGGAAGCTGGATTTGGATGAAGACCTTTTGAAAGGGTTTGGCGAAGCCGGGAGCATTATTAAATCAATGCTATCTTTAAACAGGGAAGATAGACCACCTGCTTCAGCAATTACCAAGCATTACCTACACTGGTCTCCAAGCACAATATCAAGCTTTTTGGTTTGTATTAATAAATGTCGTGGGCAAAAAGTATCCTGATGTACAGACGCAAAATGTTACTTGGAGAAATGGAAACGGCTTGTCTTCAACGAGCAGGATGAGTGGCGTACAACTTGGTCAGCCGCAGCAAATGTATTTGGAAGAGCTTGCAAATTCTAAACATAATGTTAACAAATACAATTTCAATCGGGGATGACATGATTCGATTATAAGAAATATAGAGATGCACCAAACCGAAGGAAGTTGCAACAACACATAATGAATTTGCTGAGCTGCCAGTGAAATATGTGTCGAGTATTTCACGAATAAGTTTCTTATCTCATTCCAGTCACTTGGTTGGCATTCCAGAATTTGAAAAATGCCTGCATTTAAGTTGGGGAATACTATCCCGTTGAGTATGACTTTAACCTTGAGATAGGTAAATAATTTGGAAAATCCCGACAGTCGGAAAGTCATCGGGAACAAATGGTGTGAATTTTCTCTATTGTACTTCATTGTTGATATTTGTTTGATCTCCTATTAAATTGAAAATATTTTTTGTTTGCAGTTTTCTCTACCAACTAAAGCCTTCTGCAACCATAGGCATTGGCTATGTTCGAATTGTATTGGGAGTAAAATGATTTATTAACAGTGACATTGTTTTTTGTGAGCAATATTGCTTGCTTTCGGACCCTTATAATATTAATAAAAATATTCGTTTAGTGTCAGTGTTGAACCCCCGATTGAGGCGTCTTACACCATCGACATAATTTAGTCATTTTACAATGGTCTATAGAACAATGATTATTAGTAGTAATTATTATGATTTCATTTCGAATTGCTGTAATAAATCTATCTTTTACAATAATATTATAATTTTTAATTAGCCTTTAAAATTATTGATTACATGTACAATGCATTCAAGAATAATAACTTAATGACTTTCAATGGTATAATAATAACGTACCCGCGTTTTAGCCGAAGTTACCACATGCTACTACCAGAAAAATGCCACATTCTTCAAATTTTAACCATTTAACTCTAACTCTTCCGTCTTCCACTTCTTTTTTTAACAAGTTATAAGTCAAAACTCATGACAGAATTGTAAATCTACAATTTTAGAGCAAAATCCCCAGTAATTCGTCATCTATTTGGTCGTAATGGTTTAACACATGGCCTTCTGAGATGTAGCAAAGGCCTGAGAACAGAATGTCCTATGTATATATATGCATGGGCGCAGGAACCGGGGGTACAACACATCCCAGATTTATTAAATTCCATTAGTAAACTCGATAAAAAGTTTTTAAAACCATGGGCTTTGTTCATAGTATACGTATCTTGTACAACTGGTACCCCAAGGAAAATAGTTCCTGGGCCTATGTATATATGCAAAGGAATAAATTCACATTATTTCTTTTCTTTCGGGGGTTTTCATGTTAATGGCTTAGTAAAATTATCAAATACTTTTCCAGTCAGTGTTGAGACCACAAATATATGGTCCCTGCCCATTAACATAACTTGCTACAGGCAGCCAAGTGATAAAATATTCAAGGTTTTTCTAAACGAAATGGCTTTATTAACCAAGGAAACGCAACGATTTCGAAGGAGATTGCTTGACAGATTTTCCAAATCTTGTCCCCTGATACGAATTCACCTTGGTGCAAATAACTTTTTAGAACCGTTGACACCATTGAAATGTGTAGATGTAATGAAGGGGTTAACAGTTCAGGTGTTGCTTGTTTTAGGTTCTTAAAATCAGCAAATTTGTAGTTGCCCCCGTATGGAAAACTCCATATAAACACCATCAGATTCAATAAAATTCTAATCCAGGCCCCTGAAAATCCGGGAATTGGGATTAAAAGTGGAATATGGACTCTAAAATCGATTATTGGACTTTGGTTATCAATTCTGAATCTTGGACTTGGGATTGGGAGTATGGATTATAATTCATAATCCCAATCCCGTAATCCAATTGCCATAATCCGGGATTTTTCGGCTACTCTGCCCCCCATGTAATAAGTTTAGCGTGTATTTGTGCTGAGATAAAATGCCATGTTAAATATATCAGTTGAAGCTCGAAGCGCTCAACTAGCAACAGCTCCGTTCTTTGTAGTAAGTTGTTGCTTATGGAATCGGACAATACTGTTATGCTTAAGTGGAATACGAGTTGGAGGGAACCGCCTCTACCGAAGAACTTACCCCTTATAAACATTATATAAATTCGGTTTTAAATTATGATATGTAATTTATGAAATGTCTTTGGATGGTTGGCATTCTCCTTTAATTAGCTAGATGGCTTTTAACATCCAGCTTTTTTCCACAGTTCCCTTAATCTGAAATGCAATTAAGTTAAAAAGGGAAAGTACTGGAATGAACAAGAATTTCTTCCTTTGAAAATGTGGCAAGCGCTGAGATAGTGTCGTGTTATATTTCGCTTGACAAATTTTCAATCAATAATAGGTAGCCATCTTGAAAATAAGTAGTCGAGCTATTGAAGCTCTGTTTTTTGTCGGAGTTAAAGGCAGAAACAGAAAAGAACGATAAATAAAGGTTGTGAAGGTAATGGAATTCTGAAAATCTTATACATAGCGCTCTAGCTATTCCTTGTATATTGCACGAATCTAAAAAACTCACATAAACCTACCCAATACTGTTTGCTAAATATCGTCCATACCAGCACAACTTTTGGCTCTTCAATCGAGGATACAAACTATATAAAATTTCTTACCACACTTTTCGAACCTTCTACAACTTTTAAGTTTTATAATTTAACTAATATAGTGTTGCGCAACATTAGAAAAAACAAAAAACATCTACGTATATTATTCGGTTGGCCTAAGAAACAGGGTTCGGAATTAATCTAGATTAAATATTCAGATTACGTAATCTCGCGAACCAAATTAAAAGGCTTAATCTATAATCTGTAATCTGTAAAATCGAAAAAAATTAGCTTAATCTCAATCTGTAATCTGAAGATTTGGAAAAAATTGCTTAATCTGTAATTTTTAATCTGTAGAATCGAAAAATATTAGCTTAATCTCAATCTGTAATCTAATCTGAGAGATTCAAATTCTTTAATCTGTAATCTCTAATCTTCAACGCCATTTTGCTTAATCTTCCAAACCCTGTCTAAGTATATGGCCCTAAATTTCGTATTACTCAAAATGTTCCTCGAAACAAAAATGAATATCACCCACGTATACTTGGGTCTTGCTTTTTATGGTTGCAGTTCATAACCCAAACATTTGCGATCCACCGCTTTGAAGAAATTTACATAAATTCCCCCAAAAACTACGAAGAACAAACAAGCTCCCGCCTTTACTCCAATTTCAGAAATCCTAATCGTTCAAAAAACTTCAGAAAACAGGATATCCAGCTTGCAAATTTACACACTAAAATTTCTCAACTTCCCCACTGTCTTAATCACATTATCAACTACAATGGGATGAACCTCCCTGAATTCACAGTGCCCATCGTACTCTCTCGTTACGATGTTATTCACGTCAAATATAAAGTTTTAAAAGGACACATTAAAGTTAAACCAACATACCCATTTACCGATTGGAAGCGTGTTTTTAAGTTTGAAACTGTTTCTCGAATCGTCAACAGCAACCAATCTATACCATTGAATGGTGCCACGAGAATCTATCCGTCACGATCTCGAATGTTTTGACATCCCATTTGTGGACAACAGCCCGAAATCCAAGTCCTGGCATTGTGAAAGTCACTGGTATCTCTTTCCCCGAACCCCATCGAAGACCCATTATTTTACGAGATGAGCGCTTTAGACAAAACCCCCACTTCGGATGGTAATTCCAGCCTCATACAAAAAGTTCTGGAGTCACGGTCTCTACAGAATCAATAATGAAGATGCGAAAGACCACCATTGAACAACCCTCTAAAATCCAGAACAATTTATACATCATATCACTCCATTGCGAAAAATAGATTTTTACACAATGAAAACTTGGTCAATTTCCTTAAATATTCCGTACAATCTAGGTTTCTACCAATACGCAACAACAGCGAGGGAAGAACTTACGTTTAGTCTAACCAAGGGGCAAAGTGAAACTGGAAATATATACGAATTAAACTCGACAATTCTATTTTGCAGGAATTATAAGCAATTTTTAACGTTTCAACCGGTAAATATCGGACAAATATTTTCAACAAAGGTGCTTTTTGAAAAGTATTCAGAACTCAATGCAAACATAGCTAATTCACATTGGACTCTAATTGTGGTCGGAGAATGGGACGATGTTCTTGGCTCGAAGAAAGCTCAGAAATATTCAAACATTCTCCCTACCAACTGCTTCTCTCTCATGGAATTGAGCGGGAGAACCGATGGGCAGAACTAAAAACTGTTCGATACCGCTTCGAAACCAAGCTGCTAATGCAAACCATCGTTGCAAATGGATCTTTCGCTACAACAAACTGGTGGGGGTGGAGAACTAGTATAACGAGGTCACATGATATCTCCAAATTCCCATTTGAAACGCTTGCGTTCTCACCCATTCTTGTAATTTGTGAGGCGGGAAAAGAAGAAGCGTTTCGGTTCCGCATTCACCCGCTTAAACTCAAGTTCATTAGCTGCGGAGCGGCAGATCATCATGCTCTAGCTTTTGAGCAACTCTCAACCATTTTTGATGGCTGGATTTGGGCGGGAATTGTCATAGCAACGGGTTCAATGGCTGTTTTATGCTCTTGTTACTGCAGTTTCGATATCGATAAAATTAAGGTTTCGAAACGAAATGTCGAAACGAAATATTTTATAATAAATTTCTTGCTGGAGTACGTTGATGTAATAAGAGCTCTCCTCGAACAAGGGGATCCGATAGCAAGCAAATATTTAAAATTTCGCAGTCTACGATCCGCTCTCGGCCCTTTTCTCTTGATGGTCTTGGTTTTGAGCAATGCTTACAAAAATGATAACATAACCAAAATCACGCTACCCAGAGCTCCCATTCCTTTTGATACGTTTGATGCGTTGATTAACTACTCTTTTGATATTTTCACGAGAATTCGGTTTCGTGGAGGAATTAAAAAACTTCCAATGCCCGACTTTGCAACTCAGGCTTTGCCAGCGAGTATTAAAAAAATTTTGAGTGCCAGAAGTCATCCCCACCGTTCCTTATTTACGCCGAGTGAGTTGCTAATGTTCAGCAAAGGAGATCGAAGTCACGCCATGATGTTTGATGACTCCAGCATGGTACTGTCGAATCGTACGAAATTCATGTTAAATCACACCAAATTGCATCCAGACTGGATGTCAATTTTTTTAAACGGAACGCCAACCAGTGTGGATTTGATGCTCAATTGCAAAAATGCAACGGCGAACTGCATTGTTCCTCCTGATATATGAAGCCCACGAAAGCTTAT